>BHFT01009840.1:0-43591 GCA_004320025.1 Laticauda laticaudata
TTTAAGAAAATGCAAAACTGTAATTAGGTGTGGTTTCTCAAACGGCCATAAGATGGAGCCAGAAACTTGGGTTGTTTCATCTTAGTCTCTCAAAAGAGAGTGTATCTCTGTTTCCTTCTGTTGGAAAGTATTGACTGTTATTCCTGGATTTGATGTAAGTCTGATACTGAACTGTTTTGACACTAGACTTTGTTATTGGATTATCCCTGGATGAAAACTGATTTAACCTGTGAATAATTTTGGATTGCTTATCTTGAACTTTGCTAAAACTTTCTGGAAGTAAAAACCTCCATTTACTGTATAATGTATCCATGTACTGTGTGTGTATTATTCAAACACTTCTTTCAAATACGTCTCCCTGTATGCGCTCATTCTCCTAATGGGGAATTCTTTTAAAAACGACACCCTACTAGCAGTACAATAAAGCCTCCCTGCCCATGAGGGGCCACTGGGGGAGGCCGCCCGAGGCAGTAATAGCACCCACCCATCTGTGGACAGAGAGGCAAGGTGACAGCCTGCACCACGTCCTCCTCCGAGCTGAGCCCCACCGAGTCAGCGCCTCTGCCTGATGTCCGTTCCGCTGCAACATTTGGAGATGCTGGCGCACTTGGAGATGCATGAGGACGGAGATGGGCTGGGCAAGGGGTGGAAAGGACAGGCCGGCTTCGGGCTCTCTCTGCCGTCCAGGAAAGCAGCACTGCCATCATCTTGCTTCCCTGTCCATGGACAGGTGGGCAATATAACTACCTCAGGCAGCCTCTCCTGGTGGTCCCAGGAGGTCCCCTTCGCGCTGGAAGGACTTGGAAAGGAAGTCAACCTCAGATCAGCCTGGCTCTGCTGCTTGGCAGGTGGGTGTGCACCCACGGCTCGTTTTCCTGGCTCTGCCCCACCCGCACGGCTCTGGAGCAGCCTTGGTGGGATGAGCAGAGGGTCCGGCGGGGAGGCACTCACTGACTTGGTGAGAGCTCTGCTGCCGGGAAGGAGGGCCCACCTGTCAGCTGCTCTGGGTGCCCCAGGTGAAGCTCTTCGCGCTCTGCTCGGTGCCAGGCAGGGATGGCAGCTGGGCCCTTCTTCTGAGATGGGCCAATTCTTCGCTGCGGCCCCGGGAGATTCACCTCCCCATGTGGGGTTGGACTGCCCTTTCGGGTAGGGGAGGCTTTGTTGTAATAGGACATCATTTTTAAAATAATTGGCTTTACCTTCGAAGGCAAAGGGAAGGTGGTGACAGGAGCGCCTGAAGCCGAGTGTCTCCACTGGGCTCCAGTTGCAGGGAGGAGCCCTGGCTGGCCGCACGTGGTGGCGCCAAATGCCATGGCATTGCTCTGAACACCACGGCAGCAAGGGAGAAGGGAAAGCAATGGTGGCAGAAGGTCTCCTGATATGAAGTGCCCCACCAACACCGAGGTCAATATCCAAGCTGTTGCTGCCCGCCCACCCGAGGATGCAAAGGGGGGGAATTAAGTCAACCCCAAAAAGGCATCCTAGCCATTTTTTCAGGGGTCAAAAAAAAATAAGGCTCAGCCTTATTTTGTGAGAAACATGGTACTACTTAGAGAGGACATGGGATCCTTCACTAATCTCCAATTTCCAGTTAAAGGCCATATTTTGGGAAAATTTCGGTTCCAACATACTTGCAGAACTCCAAATTGCACAAAATGTGTCCCAATGTCATGTGATCATCTTTTGTGACCTTCTGACAAGCAAAGTCAATATGGAAACCAGATTCACTTAAGAAGCAAGTTACTAAATTGTTAACTGCAGTGATTCACTTAACAACTGTGACAAAAAGGTTGCAAAATGGGATAAAACTCACTTAACAAATGTCTCACTTAACAATAGAAATTTTGAGCTCAATTGTAATAGATTGAGGAGTACTTGTGTTTTTTCCTAGAAATAAATGCCTAAAACAATAGCTGCTGTAGAGTTTTATCTCCTCTGCAGAGGCCAAGATCCTATTTTTGATTTAGTTTTCTTCAGAGAATATAATGTTGGTCTACCTGAATGATGAAAAGTAGCATAAACTTTATCAAACCATCATGTTTAATAGAGAAGTTTTAAGTGTCCTCTTTCGTCTTCCTTCGTGGAACAGGGTCAGATTTGCTGAATGTCAGCATTTCATTTCCTGTCTTGTAAGTCAAATACACCAATATGGTGTTCTGTAAAGATAGATTTAATACAATGTATTTCAAGTTTGAGCAATCCAAACTCTCTGTGTGTGTGTATAATTCAATCACCCTGCTTTGGGTCTATAGAAGTATGGCATACACATTTTCCTTTTGCCAGAGTGTTATGAGAGAATTCAATCATGGAAGGAAATGAAAACCAGACTTCATTTTAGGAGTGGGGGAATCAAATTGTAGGGTTTAAGTAAGAACCCTTAACATTTTCCTGCAGATGCATACAAAAACATGACCTCAAAATGACATGTATAAATGATTGTATTCTGAACCTCCTTCCTAAAAGGAACTATCTTGTCAAACCACGCTGGTATATTTTATATAATTCAACAGTTGAAAAATATGATTGGCATAAAGTAGTGGAGAAAAATATTATAGGGATAAAAAAAATTTTTTAAACACTTCTAAAAAAACCTTTGTCCTGGATCTGCACCTGAACATGAAATGAAGCTCCATAGGTTATGATATCATGTTGAATTTTTAAAATAAAATCCAACTTGTACATGTAACAATATCTGATAATCAGAGTGTTAGCATTTAAATTCTTATTTCTCTAATTAATAAATTAGATTTTTTAATTTTTTTTATTGTTACTAGGATTGGTTACCTTTATTCATTCCTTAGTTAGATAAGTGAATCAGGAGTGGTATTCAGCAGGTTCTGACCAGTTCTGGAGAACTGGTAGCAGAAATTTTGAGTAGTTCGGAGAACCGGAAAATTCCATCTCTGACTGGAGATTTTACTATATCCTTCCCCTGCCATGTCTACCAAGTCATGCCCACAGAACTGGTAGTAAAAGAGTTTGAATCCCACCACTAAAGTGAATGGTATGTCAGTGTAATCACACCAAGTATGTCTATGGAGATTTTCTTTCATCCAGGTCATAGTTGTCCCAAAGATGCTTTTTCAAAAAGCAACTGGACTTCCTTGTTTTTTGTTTTTTTTCAGAATGGAAGAAACTTCTTGGATGAGAAGGGAAAAAAACCCTAAGAAAGTCCAGTTGCCTTTTGAAAAAGCACCTTTGATTCACACATAGTATGTTTTTATTATTTATGACATTCTGAATTGAGGTCTTTTAATCTGCATTAAAATCTAAAATATCTATATCTTCAGTTTCAAAAATTGTTAAGCCACTGTCTCGATCTGATTTTCTGCGAACATGAAATGTGCATTTCTTAAAAAAAAAATATTCTGCAAGCTTTCCTAACTTTACTTTCTAGTTAACTTTTTATTTTGAGACTATGTATTTAACATGCACATTCAGTACATACATGAACAAGTGATAGATTAGAGGACCACAGAATATCCTTTTGATCAGTGGAAATTTGGCTTAATGGAAGAAGGGATGAAGGACTTGCCAATTCTCAGACCACTTTTCCATGCTATGTTCAGGAGCCCTCATCCTGAATTGATTTCTAAATAGTGTGGGGAGACTTGCAAAAAGAAAATGCAATAAAAACATTTTGTCCTCTTCCACCTGCTACCTTTTTTATGGACAGTTTTCTTATAGAAACTTAAGATGCAACCAAATATGAATTTACTAAATATGGAATATATACTAAAAAGCCTATGGTAATGTTATTCTCATACTTGCTACTAAAAGTGTCCATGAAATGGGTATGACTCCTACTGACGTCATAGAGCTGGGTCTGCCACTATAAAAGCAATCAGCCTTAGCTGCTCGCCATCTTTTTGACTTAGCTCTTGACTTAGAGCTTAGTCTCTGGAAGATAGTCTGAGCTTCGCACGAGATTAAAAGAGTTTACTTGATATTTGACAAGGGTTTATTTTCCTCATTGTTTTTCCTGGGGCTCTACTTGAGAAAAGGCTTCAGGAGGGCGGGGATCTGCTCTCTGGCTGCGTCAAGGTTTCAGCGCTGCCTGCAAGCTGCAGCTACAGGGAGAGTTCTATCGAGTCTCCCATGCAGCCGAAGGTCAGAAAGTGCTGCCACTCTTCTTCCCGCTTCTCAACTGACTCCGGGGATCGAATTTCACCGCTTTGCAGCTGTTCAGGCTAGACAAAACAGCTCGGGGCCAGCAGGACCTATTGAGCTGTGAGAGCATTGAGGCTGTTCCTGGACTGCTGCACGTGGCAGACAGCCATTTGGGAGAAGGTTTCATTTTCATTTTCTCTTTGGTGAATACTGATTGGGCCTCACAGCCTCAAAGCTCATTTGGCCCTAGCTACAGGCTGCACTTTAGTGGGAAAGCTCTCAGCGCTTCCTGTGTCTGTCCTGTTAGTGTAATGGAGAAGGAAGCCTCACATGCAGCCTCCATGGGGCCAGAAGAACCTTGTGATCCTCCAGCCCCTGTTAAAACAAGGAAAGGGAAAAGGCATTCTATAAACAGAGAAGTGGCTGCTAAAATCAAAGCCAAAGCCCTAGCTCCTAAAAAGACTTCCAAATCAGAGCTTAGGGCTGAGAAGAGAAGACATGCTACTTTGGAAAAGCAGTTTGAAAAGACATTGGTGTAGATGAGAAATCAAATTCATCAGTCCTCCCAGCATGGGGAGCTGCAGGTTTTCCCTGATATGTCTGCAAGGCGGGGGGAAGTGGGCTCTATCTCTGTTAGTCATCTTTTAGATTGGACTCCTGAGAGGGTGGATGGGGAGCATATGCCCAAAGACTTGAGTAAGAAGGATCCTTCTTCCAGACAGGCATCCTGGGGTCCAGGGCCTTCCCTTCCATTGGGTCACTGGGTACAAGCAGGCCACAGGCCTATGCCAACAGCTACTTAGACTCCTATGACTGCTGGTATGCATCCCTCAGAACCCCCTTCAGGCCATTGTCATGATGATATCAAGGATGTAGTGGCTGTCGCCATCAGAAAGGGTATAACTGAAGGGTTTCAGCAACTCCTTTGCCCTCAAAGAGGTCAGTCCTTGTTGTCTTCCTTGCCCTAAGGGGTGGCTCCTTGCCATCAGCCAGCTCATTCTGATTGGGGGTAGGAGGAGGAAGAAGATTATGCTAACCCTTCTGATCACAGTCACTACTCTCACTCTGAGGAGGAAGAGGGTGAGAAAGTTGATTGCAATATGTCTGAGGAGGAAGAATTTAAAGCTGATCAGCCTTCCTCTACTGGGGTTTTCAAACCTTTCCCCTTTCAAAACTCTCTTACACAAAGTCTTGGTTACAGCACAGGGAAGTGGTCCCTGAACCTCAGATGGGCCCTCCAGGCCACAGTGATTCTCTGTTCACAAAACCAGTGATTCCCACTGAGATTCTCCCTTCTCCCACCATATTCCTAGATCTGGTTAGGGAACAGGGTATCTCCCCAAGGATGGGGCCACAGCCTTCATCGCATGATAGGTGGTTTTACAATGTGGGACCGGCCTTGGCTAATGCTCTCATTGTCCCTATGCTCCAGTGGTGGCCTCTTTCTCATCAGGCACACCCACTGAGCCTGAGGATGTGCTTAAGGCAGAGGATAGGAGGTCTGAACAAACCCTCAGACGCACTCACCAGGCTGCAGCATGGCCTATCAGGGTATCTATAGCTGCCTTGTTTTTCACGAGGTCCTCATTGCGATGGCTCCATCAGCTTCAAGAAAGACTCCCAGCCACTGATTCCAGGGCTCACCAGGATCTTAACAAAATAATTGTGGCTGCAGAATTTATGGCTGATGTGACCTTGAACTCAGCCAAATTTGCCTCCAGGGCTATGGCTTCCTCTGTGGTGGCCAGGTGACTCCTTTGGCTTCTGAACTGGCAGTCGGATGCGAATCGCAAATGGAAATTGGCATTGGTCCCCTGCTCAGGGGATAAGCTGTTTGGGGAGGCTCTAGAGCCTTACTTGGTCAAAACCAAAAGAAGAGAAAAGTTCTCTCTATAGCAGGGAAGAGGTTGGAATATTGTCCCAGTCCATACTATTGTCCAGCCACGTTCAGATCTGAATCTGCATCATGATTCTCTCGAGGCCAGAGATCGTTCCCTCAATGCCAAGACCAACATCCTGAGGCTTCAGGCAGGCAAAAACAGGCATTGGGTAAACGGCCCTTTCGAGAGGGAGGAGGTCGTTTGTTCCATCGCTCAAAGTAAAGAGGTGGTTGACCCACCCCATCAGAGGCCATTTGGCCTTTTTCACTGTTGTAATGATGAGGCAGTTGAGTTGTTTGATCATGAACAACTGAATCATGATGATCTTTATTGGAGTATAGTCTTGCATTTGTACACATTTTTAGTTAACCTCCATCATTGGTTAACTTTGGGTACTGCTTAACTTTCGTTACTGTTCAGCACAGTAATCCATACAATTTATTATCTCTAGTTAAAGTCTAACATATGTTTACTTCCCCTCTCTAATCCTCCTTTAGATTAGTGACTTTGTTTGCCTGAGTTGAATTTGCTTGGAAACATTCTTTATCTGAGGTCTGCCATCCAAGATGGGAACATTCCTGCAATTACAACTCTACATTTCACCTCTTGATGGGAGGAGTCAGCTTCAGACCCCTGGGAACTGGAAACGGTACGGTTTGGCCTGCGGCTTGAGTTTATTTCTCCACCCCATTATTTTTTGTTTGATGCCCTACGTCAAGGGACAGATCTCGATGGGATCTTGTGGAGTCGGCCATTCAACACCTGGTCAGAATTCGGGCCATTGAGCTGGTTCTGATGGAACAACGAGGACTGGATTTCTACTCTCGACTCTTCATCATCCTGAAGGCTTCAGGGGGGAGGTGTACAGCCATCCTCAACCTTAAACAGCTAAACAGGCTTATTCCGTACAGGCGCTTTAAAATGCAAACTCTGCATTCCAGTTTAGAGGGTGTACAAGAGAGTGACCTTCTTACCTTCCTATTTGGCCAGTTTCTCTGTTTCTGTTACCAGAATGTCCACTTCCAGTACCAGGCCCTTCCATTTGGTCTTTCATCAGTGCCCCGGGTCTTCACAAAGGTGCTGGCAGCTTTGGCAGCATCGGTGAGGGCTATTCCGGTGAGGGCCCAGTGCTATCTGGATGATATCCTGATTCAGTCGCAGTCCATTGGTTTGGCCCATCGAGATCTTTGTATCACGTACAGTGCCTGCAAGACCATGGCTTCTCAATCAACTTCAAGAAAAGCCACCTCTCTCCTATGACAAGGCTGCAGCATCTCAGGGTGATCATTGATACTTCCCACTGCCAAGTTTTCCTCTCCCCAGAATGTGGGGACAGCCTCAATGCCCTTACCATACAGATCAGAAGACAATGCACCATTCCACTGTCTCTCCTGTCTCAGCTCCTGGGGAAGATGATCTCCTGCATGGGCATTGTCCCGTGGGCCCGCCTTCATGCATGAGTGCTTCAGTGCTTCATGAGTGCTTCAGCTGCCATTCCAAAGGGCAGGCACCAGCCATTCATCAGTCAGAGTGCAGGTTCCACCTCAGGTTCTTCGTTCCTTCAGGTGGTGGCAGTCCCAGGCAGTAGGGCAGGACCTTCCCTTCAGGGAACCAAACAGGGTCCTGCTCACCATGGATGCCAGCCTCCAGGGCTGGAGAGCCCATCTAGAGGGCGAGATAGCTCAAGGCAGCTGGTCCCAGGGAGACAAGACTTGCCCCATCAATTGGCTCAAATCAGGGCCATTTTCTTGGCCCTGAAGCATTTCCAACGCAGAGTGATGGGTTGCCAGATCCTAGTCATGACAGACAATGTGGCCACAAAGGCTCATGTCAACAGACAGGGGGACACCAAGTCCAGGGCTCTCATGAGGGAGGCAGAATGCCTGAGGAGATGGACAGAGAAGCATCTGCTTTCCCTCAAGGGAGATCACATTTTGGGGTCGATAATGTCCAGGTCAACTAGTTGAGTTGGTCCCGGGTCTGCTATTCGGAATGGAGCCTCCACCCTTCACTGTTTCTGATATTGTCCAACAGATTCGACTCCCCAGCAGTGGACCTATTCGCCACTCCCCTCAATGCTCAGATAAGCAGATTCTTCACCAGGTTTCTGACCCAGGGAGCAGAGGGGACCAATGTGCTTCGGAGTCGTTGGCCTCCAGGTCTCCTTTATGCCTTTCCCCCTCTTCCGGTCATTCAGGCTGTAATCTGGAAGTTGTTGGAGGAACAGGTGGAGCTAATTCTCCTGGCTGCCCATTGGCCCAGGAGACCCTAGTTTGCAGATGTGGTGAATCTGTCTGTGGACCAGCTGTGGAGGATCCCAGACAACAGGATCTCCCTGCATCAGGGAGCCTTGATCCACCTGGATCCTCAGTGGTTCCAGCTAACCACTTGGCACTTGAGCAGCAGACCTTGAAGGAGGCCAAATTTTCTGATAGGGTGATTGACACCATTCAGGCCTCCTGGAAGCCTTTCACCTCATGCATCTACGATGCTACCTGGGAGGTCTTCAGCTCATGGGCAGCCAAGTCTGCTGTTGTGCCTTCCTTGGTATCCATTGTGGAGGTGTTAAGTTTCCTACAGGATGGCCTTGATAAGGGTCTTGTCCCCAATACTTGTCTCTGTTTTGACATGGGAGGGTTTTGATTCCTTATCTCATCATTCCTCCATACACAGGTTTCTAAGGGGGTGACTAACCTGCGTCCTCCTGTTGTTCACAGATTTCCCACATGGGATCTCCCTTCAATTCTACAGGCAGTTATGGGGCCTCCCTCTGAACCCCTTAAGTCAGTTTCTCTTCAAATGATGATTTGTAAGGTGGAATTTTTGGTGGCCATCACTTCAGCCAGGAGGGTGTCAGAGTTGGCTGTTTTTTGCATTAGGCAAGATATTTGTGTGTTCCACGAGAACAGGGTGGTATTGAGATTAGATCCCACGTTTGTTCCTAAGGTGAATTCCTGGTTTCACCGGACGCAGGAGATGGCGTTGCCTAATTTTTGCCCCCAAACCACAACATGAGTTGGAGCGTAGGTGGCACACGCTAGATGTAAGGTGGACCCTCAAGATTTATGTCAAGAGGACAACAGAAGATTTATATCAAGAGGACAGCAGAATTCCAATGATCAGAGGCCATGTTTGTGTCCTTTCATCCCACCTCCTCAGGTACCAAGGTGGCTTCCTTGACAGTTGGGAGGTGGATTCAATCTTGCATTGCCAAGGCCTATCAAGCTTTGTCCCTGCCAGTGCCTACAAACATCATGGTCCACTCCACTAGAAGCGCGGCTACTTTGGCTGTTTGGTCTACGCAGGCTTCCCTGGAAGAGATTTGCAGGGTGGCTACCTGGGCATCGCCATTGCTGTTCGTATGTCATTATAGGTTGGATTCCTTTGCTTTGGCAGATGCCTTCAGATGGAGGGTGCTTCAGCAGATGGTTCCATAGTTGGAGTGGCCTGCCCAGACATTGACCCTCCCATGGACATGCGAGCTTTGGTATGTCCCATTTCCTGGACACTCTTAGCAGCGTGTATGAGAATGGGCATTGGTAGAATTACTTGAGAATACCCTTTCTAAATACACTGCAAGAATGTCCAGCCCTGCCCTAGTTCATGGGGGGGGGGGNGGTGAGCAGCTAAGGCTGATTGGTTTTATAGTGGCAGACCCAGCTCTATGATGTCAGTAGGAGGAGTCATACCCATTTCCTGGATACTCTTGCAGCGTATATAGAAAGGGCGTTCTCAGGTAATTCTACCAATGCCCGTTTATATCTACTGAATTCAAACTACCCAACCTGGATTCTCCCGTCGACTCCCCGAGAGGAGGCATGCCAGGTAGAATCAATGCCCCATTTGTTCAAAATCAGAAGGGCTGTTGCCTAGTTATGTGTTGGAAAATTATAGTGAGCAATTTCCAGTTTAATTTGCATTTAGCATGCACCCAGTCAATCCCTAATCAGAAAATACATACTGTACACTGCATTCAGGTCAGCTAGCAAAAATATAGTTTGATATTTGTTTGTTAAACATCAGCAAACATCAAAAATAGTTTATTGGCTCAATGGTATAAAAGGAAACATGGATATAAATTAAGAGATAAAAGAATAGAAGATAGAAGGACAATTTATCTATCTATCTTATTTATCCATCTATCATCCATCCATCCATCCTAGAACTTTTCAGTCATTGAAAATAACATTGTGGTAATCCCAAAGGAAATGCTCTTGGATTATTTTCTTCTTCTCCTCCATCCATTCATATCTAATTTTTAGAGAATGGCTGGATGGCTACAAGTTTTTTGGCAATTTTTTCAGAAGTGGTTTACCATTACCTCCTTTGTTGAAGGCTGAACAAAAGTGATTGGCCAAGGTCATCCAACTGACTTCATGCCTAAGGCAGCACTAGAATTCTCTTTATTTATAGCCTGATGCCTTAACCACTACACAAAACTACCTTTTTGATTGTTCAAACTTGAACTTTTTTATTTACATACAGTAGCAGAAAGGTATGAGCAATATGATAACTTATAGAAACTTTCCTCTATTCTGCATAGTGAAAGAAACCATTTGGTGACTTGAGGATGATATATCTCACATACATCTCACAGATACTGAGTTAGTCATAAATTCTATGCAAGTTTGGTAAGTAGGGATGTAATCTGATACCAAGAAGATTACATCATCATTACCATCTGGTAGAGAAGAATAAATTCAAAATAAGATGTCTGAAGTAGATGTAATTAAACATCATGGTTATCAGGGGCCATCCCAGTTGGAGATCTATTATGGTTCTTGATATTATATCTCTTTTGCTAGGTGATTCATGTTCTATATTGATGCACCTAGTTTGCTACTCGGTTCAAATACTGAAGTAAGATATTGGTGACTTGGAGAACTACTATTGGAGTTGATAGCAATTCAGTAGTCATTATTTTAATCCTTGCTCATTAAGTGATGGGTTTCCTCTCTTTATCAACCAGAATCTGTTCTCATGATTCCTGCAATGAGTTTGGGAATGAGTCAAGGGTTTCTTGACATTTCATAGCTTAGCATTATATTTCACCTTGACTTACAAAATCTTATCTCACAAACAGATTGGGATGATTGAAATTTTTACTGCAGTTAAGACTGAAACCACATATAACGTAGATTGCCCTTACAGTGTAAAGATGTCAGAGAGTTTTGTTTATTCTCAAGCACTTATGTTCTTTTGCCTTTTCAAATTAAACAATCCCTTACTGTGGTTGGTGGCCTTGAAACCAAATATAGTTGTATATTGATATAATGGCCATCTCTAGTCTGAGAACTGCTGGCTCTTGCCTCACCAGCTTCAACCCATACATTTATAGTTCAAACAAATCTGATTTATTAATTGCTCCTTGAGTAAAGTGTAATCCTTTTCTATTTGGATTAAAGATGGACAGTGCATATCTCAAAAGTAGATGTTATAATTGCTTCTTCATATGCATGACTGAGAAGGGATATCAATGTGCATGCAGCCTTATTTTTATAAAACTAAAATATAATTGGAGCCGGATCATTAAATGCCCTTTATGGAAATATAATTTGGAGATACGCAGAAAAATGGGAAATTTTATTTTGATGGAGCATTCATGCAATAATATTTTCTTTCATTTTTCAGCAATACAATAATTGTAAGCTAAGAATTATTTTCGTGCAAAAAGCTGTTGCATGGTTGAAAACTTTTTCACATTATTATTTTTTGCAATGAATCAGAATAATATGGAGGGTTGTAGATCATTGTGATGTAAATAATTGTGCACAAATATCATTTTTAAAAAAAGCTGGTTGATTATTATGGGATCCTTGTGTTGTGGCTTCCTGGTTTGGGGATGGGGGTAGATAATAACCTATGGAGGTTCCTTTCCTTTCTAGGAGGTAGGGACCGACCACTTTCTGTCTTTTATTTTGTGATTTTCTCCAGTTCTTCTTTGCTGTCTCCAGGTATGGTCTTGTCCACTATCCAGACCTCTGGTCTTCCTTATTGATTGTGATTAAGTCTGGAGTGTTATATGGCAGGGGCTTTCCCATTTTAACTTCTAAAGATCCAGCACACTTTAGGTTCTCATTTTCTATTTTATACTTCCACAAATACTTGCTTGGAAGTAAATTGTACAGGTAGTCCTTGACTTACAACAGTTCATCTAGTGACTGTTCAAAGTTACCAAGCCACTAGAAAAAGTGACTTTTGACCATTTTTCACACTTACGACCACTGCAGCATCCCCATAGTCAAGTGATTTACATTTTGATATTTGACAATTGATTTGCATTTATGACGGTTGGCAGCATCCCAGGGTTATGTGATCATCTTTTCCAATTGTCTGACAAGCAAAGTCAATGGGAAAGTCAGATTCACTGAACAACTGTGTGACTAATTTAACAACGGCACTGATTTACTTAACAAACGTGGCAAGAAAAGTCAAATGGGACAAAATTCACTTAAAAACCTCCTCACTTAACAACATAAATTCTGAACTCAATTGTGGTCTACCTGTACATTTTTGCAGATATTGTATTCTATTGTAACTTTCTTGATTTACATTGTTTGCAGTCAATTTGTGTGATTTTATTGCAGCAGCTGACTAGGTACCCTGTTTCTCCAACAATACAGCCTCCCCCAATAGGAGGTCCCAGCATGTTTTATAGGCATGAAATGAAATTAAGCCCCTCCCCCAAATTAAGGCCTATATTAAAACATGCGAAATGGGAGGGAATGGTGGGGGAGCTTGCCGTTAGGAAGTACTTTTGTTGCACACCCGGATATGGTGCTGCCTGCGTTGACCCCAATACGAAGTGCCCCACCAACGCCGAGGTCAACATCCAAGCCGTCACCACCCGCCNAAAAAAAAAAAAAAAGACCCGGCCTTATTATACAAGAAACACGGTAGTTCACTGTGTTTTTTCAGCTTTTTTTCTTCTTTGGCATCTGATGTACCTGCAATATTCTAACCCATCTATTTTTCTTGCTAAGTAGAGTCTATCAGCAATACTGCATTGATGGAGAACATTATTCATTGTCATTATTTTTCTGGTCTTTCTATCCTGGGTTTTTAGTTCAGCTTCCTTCTAGTTCGCTATTTCAGCTAGGTATCTAATGACGAGAATGACTGTTATAATTGTCGTACTTCCTCCATTGAGTTTGGACTTTACAATCTTCTTTACTCTCATGATGTATTCATCTCGAACCTTCTTTTTGCTTGATGTTGTCAGCCTGAAAGGAAATCAGGTGTTTGTAATGATCTTCTCCATCCAGTTTCTTAATGTTATGTTCATAGGCATTTTGATTCCTTCTGTTTTCATTAGTTTCCCCCAGTGATGGTGGAGTGGCATATTTTTTCAGTCCAACCTCCATTGCAATATCTTACCTATATAATTATGCACACAGTGTTGAATTGCATTTATATTTCTGATGGTGTTTTCTATACAGTTTCATCCAAATAAAGAAGGTGGGATAGCCTGGTAGATGTTTTTCATGTTTGATGATCATATCTAGTGATGTTGACAAAGAGATCAGGAAAATGAGAAACAGTGCAGTGATACTAGTGAGTATCTTTGAAAGACCCCTCTTTTGAAATTAATCTCTCCCATTCTATCACCATTGACCAGCAACTCTGTCTTCCACTGCATCATTGATTTTGCACAAAGCTATTGATGTTTTTGTTGACTCGTGTTATTTCTGAGCACTTGTTTATCCAATTAATTATATGACAGGAAGTTGAATTCTTGTAAAAAAATCTGAACTGCTTTCAAATTGGTCTTCTTTCTTTTGTAATTTTACAAGATTATCTGGTCATTTAGGATTTGATCGTTTGTTCCTCTGCTGTTTGAGCAGTTTCCTTTTTGCTCAGGTGGAAAGAACTTGTTTTCAACTAGATATTATTGATCTACATCAGCTATCACACCAGTTAGCCATGTAAAAATTTTTGGTAAGCAGGCAATTGGCCTGTATTTTCCCGGTGCTGATCTTTTTTGTTGAATATGGTCAGAAAAAGTGTAAAGCACAAACAACCCCTATTCATGCTGCAAAAGCAATGCCAAATTATAAGACAACATGATAATACTCTTAACTCAAAGTCTTCTAAGATTCCTCAAAAATCTCACCATGGCAAGAAGAAAAAGAGATCTCCAGTTGTGGCTTCCTCAGCTCCAAGTTCATCTTCACATTGGCTATCTTCAACCTTTCTGTCATTGATCCCATTACAGAATGCTTCAATTCATGCCGTCCAATTCTCAATAGCTCTTCTTCAACTCCAGGAGTTAATTTTGGAAAAAGAGAATTTGAATAATTCTCTATCCCGCAGATCCACTATCTTCCCTTCAGTAGGGTATGGCTACATCTGCTAAGTCAATTTTTTTTCCACTGCTACTAGCCTCAGGACCTTGTCTAGCCATCTCATAGTAGGACTATTCATTCTAACATGAGGGATGCATTTCTGATTCCTCTTCAGTCTGCTTGACATCTCTTTCAGCCTGATAAAGTAGAGATTAAGTACCCTGTTCTCCTTCAGAAAGGCTTCTTCCTAATGAATAACAAAGTAAGGTATGATTGCATTTTCTATCTCTATCATATTGGAAGCTTCACAGTACCACAGCCAATAGCATGGCTCTATAAATCTATGGATTATGGCAAAAAAATGAATAGTCTTGAAAATGAAATATTATTTTTGGAGGCTTTCTTCATTTGTACTGTCTTCTATGAAATATGTATTGTGAATTACCATAATTAAGATGTTTAAGAGAAGATATCCCCATTACTTTCTCATTCATGAAACAGCAGGACACAAATGTTCCAATTTGTTTAATGGAATTCAGGAATTAAAAAGATTGTCATGCAGGTACCTATGGCACCTTTCATTGCCTTGGCTCTGCATTCCTATATTTGGTTTCATTTTCACTAGAGTAAGTTTGGAACCCAAGCCTATGATGGCTTAGAGAGAGTCTTCACTTTAATAAAGTCAGAACAATCAATAATGACTGAATTACAAATAAATAATCCAAGTCTTTATCAAAGGTATTTTGAGGAGTGAGATGTAGCAAAAATGTAAGGCAGAAAAATAAGTTTTCATCAATCTGTCTCTGTTTTGAAGGAATAAGGCTCTCTCCTCCTTTGTTATTTTCTTTCACCCCTCACCCCTCCCAAAACCTCTTTCATCATATGAATATAGACTAGAACAATAAATAATAAAATAAATGACAACAATCTGGAGCAGATGGATAACAACCATTCTTAATTTTCTTTTTTGAAATTGTTATTTTACATTGTTGACAATAACAAGATAAGGGACTAATCAGCATATATGAAATTTATCGAAGGCAGACTTTTGATTAAAATATTCTTGACAATGTAGCAAGAGTAAGTATTGTAATGAGGAAGATAATAATACTTGTAGGTATTTTCTTATTTTACAGAGAATGAATCTTTAAAAAATATGGTGTTGCTTTCTTTGTAAGGGAAAGTATATTATTACTGTAGGGATCTGAGAACTCTGTAAGAATATAGAGAAAATAAAACATTGTTTAAAAAGCTTTGAAGTAGTTTCCTTTAATAAATTCTTATTTTCTTTTAAAGACTTGAGTAGTGATAGTCTGAAAGGAAAGTTTCAAATAGCGAAGCTTATTGTTCATTAGGAAATAAATCTGCAAAAAGAAAAAAATACAGGAAATAAAAAGGAACACGCCTATTATTATATAAATATACCTTCTAGTAATAGTGCTACTTTAGTGGAGAAATAGATAACACAGATGAACTGGAAAATAAACTGATTTTTAAAAACACAAAGTTATTACAAGGTTCATTAATTCTTCAAAATCACAGGAATGAAATAGAAAAATGAATCTTGAAGGATTTCTGGCTTTGGTTCAGAATGTCAATTTTTACTTTTTAATCCCAGTTTTCACAATTTATTTGACATTCTGAACAGCAGCCAAAAAAGCTATTATAAGTATAAAACACATTCATTGGTATAAATCTCATTAGATTGAGCAATTTAATTAAGGTATTGACATTCTTAATTGAAATGTGAAAGGAGAGAACATTTTCCTATCTAATTTCCATACGCTTTCTAGTTTAAAAGTTTTTTTTTTAAAAAAACAACAAAACTGTAAAATATTATAGATTTGGCTGAGTCCTGCCATCCCAGAGGAGTACTTGCTCTCATTTACCTTGATTTAGAGCCAACCACTCTCCTAAGTAGAGGTCCATTAAATGGAGCTGATGTATGCCTGACTCAAATATATGTCAGCTTCTCTTTTGATCAATAGAGGGAGGGGGGGGTGAATATATATATATATATATATATATATATATATATATATATATATATATATATATATATATATATATATCCACTTAATTAAATAAAACAGTCTTCTGGGTAAACTGAAGGTACTTGGAGATGAGAAGTGGATCAATACATCTTGCCATTTGAACATTAAGTATGTGCTTGGAAATTTTATTTGTGCATTTCAAAGATGTGTGCAGTGGAGTTCAATGCCACAGAAGGCTTTTGTGCATTAGTTTCCTTGCTCAGTGATACATGTTTTCTGTTTTATGCCTTTAACACCTTTTTTCATTATTTATTCCTAAACATTTACAACAATTATCTGAAAAGTTTAAAGTAAGTCTTGCCTGAGAAAAATAATATGCTGGTATTCTTTATCCTTGTAACAACCTTAAATATATTTTCCCAAGAGTTTGTTTCTTATTAATGTTCTATAGAAGGAAGATAGTTGAAAAAAATGATATGCAATTAACTTTTTGACCCATGGTCTAGTTTAATAGGCATGCTATGTTTTGTTCACAAATTCCATATTTTTTTAAAAAAAAACTGTGTTCATGATTAATTTCTAGTCATGTATTCTTAACTTTAGTATGTGCCTCTTATTTAGATTTAGCATTTTTGTGTTAAAAATAAAAGCATATTTATTTTTTGATTAATTTACATCCTGCTTGCCTTCAAGGCATTATGCATACTTCCTCCTCAAACAGCAACTCTATGAGCCACAAATGTGTGATGGGCGGCTATACAAATTAAATCAATCAATCAGTCAGATGAGGTATGCTGTGCTGAGAGTGACCCGAAATCACTTAATGAGCTTGAGTTGGTAGATTTGAAATGGCTCTGTCTAATTTAATACTTTAATCATCATACTGTGTATGACAGTATGACAGACTATTGTAGTATTTGTCTCCTGTTTAAATAAAATGTTTAATGAGTATTTTAAAAAGTAAGCAATTTTAGCAATCCTTTTATTGTTGAGATGGAACCTGGATTTGGATCTATTGCTACAAGTATAAATACTAGATTTATCAGTGATATGATACCATTGTTTTTGCAGATTGTAAATTTTATTTCAAAGACAATCATAAAGATTCATGTTTAATTTAAACTTTACTGAAACTTATTAATGTTTGTGTTTTCATACTGTGTTAAACTTATTAGGTTTGCAAAATATCTGAAGTCACAACCCTACCTGATAAATCCCAATGTGCACACAACAATTAAAACTAAATGAAACCCATCAACATTCTTCTTTCTGGCTCTTTAGTTTTTGGGGCTAACTTATTGCTATTTTTTATTTATGAAAGTTTCCCCTGTAGATATTAACTGTAGTTTTCTACACCAATGCCACTATACTGATTCTTGCAGTGATTTGGTCAGAATGATATGAGACTGGTATCAATCTGATTGGGGGGGCTGCTACTGATTTGCACTGGTTCATGGGAACCGGTTGTTAATTTCTGAATTCTGTCTTGACAACTTTATTCCAAGTACAATTTCCCATTTTTCTATTTTCTCTTCCCGCTGAGTCTGAAGCTACAATCTTTTTCTCCATTTGTTCAAGTGTATCTGGAGGACAGTTCTTGAATTCCGTGAAGTGTGTCTATGTCTGTGTGTGGTGGTGAGACAGAGAGAGAATTAAATGAAAGACAATAGTGATGTCTTCTCTTCCTGTCTGTACTCAGCAGACTGTGAAGAACATAGGAATCAAAAAGTCAAAACAGTGATTGGAATTATGTGATGAAAGCCCCACTTCTTTTACACACATTGAAGATACATGCATGAGCAAAAGCCCAGAATTTCAATAATATGACTGCCATCTTGCTTTTTTTTCTTTTTTACTCACTTCCCATCTCCAAAGATGCCCTTTGCTCCTCCATGCTTCCTTTGATAACCAAGTAGATTTGGTTTCATAAAAATAAATTATATGAGGTCTCTTAACAATTCTCAGAATTAATACACTTCAAACTGGTCATTTTAGCTTCTTTCATTCCAGCCCATGTCAGCAACATACTCTCACACAAAGCATTAAGTATACTGGAAATGATGGGTTTCATGGTTAGCAGTCACTTTCTTGATTTGGACATTAAAGTTAGCCTACTGACTTGTTATAAAATTACTTGTCCATTTTTTTCCCCATAAAATTACTTGCACACTTTCCTCTTTCATTATTCCAATTATAAATTCTACTGAGATGCAGTGATTGGGAAACTTTTCAAGTCTCAAATATATTCACATTGAATGAGTATGGCAGTAAATGTATTTGGCTTCCCATCATTATAATAAGGCAATGAGATGGATACTCAGCAGTAGAGGAGAACAGAAGCTGCAGTGATTTTTCAGAAATGGCTGCCAGGTTTTGGGCCATGACTGCTATGGTGACTGTGAATTCTGGGATTCTCTCCCACCCACGAGCAGCTACATCTTCTCAATTTCCTATCCATTTATTGTAGACTTCAGCTTGGTTCAGATAATGAACAAAGCAATGGCAACTTGAATAAGATTTGCAAGAAGCACTGCAGCCATAAATGATTATGGTGCTCTTCTTCCATAATGATGGGAATACAAGTAGGCAGATCTTGGTATCAAGTCTTGCACCTTACAAGACTTTTGATTTTATTCCACTTTTCCTTTCCTTTCCATACCTGCAAAAATTAATTCCAAAGTTTATTTTCAATCATTATCATAAGTGTGAATGGTCGCTGTATAGGTCACTAAAACAAAACCTGTCTGTAGTCTCTAGTGCAATATACAACAGTTGAAGCCTTTATAGTGATGAAGTTGCATTTATACAAAATGTAGGCCAAAAACTTCATTTGGTGTAATACAAAATTACGTCACGAACGTGACTTTAGGGACACAAAAACTGTAAATCATGTTACTGATCCTAAAAAGAATTGTTGAGTAGGTTTATATAACTCAACCACAAATTTGCCAATTACATATTATGTGATTTAGTTACTTTGTGGTTTAGTGTGTTGTGTAAGTTCATAAATTTGTCTGTACCTTGGTTAAACAAATTTTATGTAAGTGTATTGTACAAACTATATTTATGATTTGTTAATTTAGACATGAAGCAAATGACAGTTCAAACATAGTTTACAAACCTTTTCAAACCTTTATTTCTCATGGTGGTCTCCTGCTAATTGCAAATCTCAGTTAACCTTGGTCAAGACTATGATTAACCATAACCTGAAATTGTAGAAATGTTTTATCTAATGAGCTTTGTATTCTTCAAACTTTTATTCCAACCTATAGACATATAAACTTTAGTTTTCATGGTGTGGTATGAGGATAAATCATAATGAAGTTTTTCTTAGCTGTGTTTTGATAGATTATTGATTCAACATGCAGCAGGCAAGGAGTTCTGCAGGAGGATCAGAAATTTCACGGGAATGGAAACCACATTCATGCTATTGAAACCCTGGTTTTTTTTACATGTGTTAAGATCACATGGTTGATCATATTTTGACCTTGCTTGCTTTCCATGCCCAGGCATGATGGCCAGTGACTGTCTCCTATTGAGACTTATTAAGTACAGCACATCCTTTAAGGACCTACCGGAAACTTTCTTCCTTGTATGATTAATACTCCAAAGTTTCAAAAAGTGTTTCTTTAACCAAGAATGCTATACATGAATATTTACCAAAGATATATTCCAAGGAAGGCTAATTATTTGTAAGTAACTCTTTGACATTCAGAAAAGGTTTTAAACAGATTAATCCTAGAGGTACAATTTAATATTTTAGAGGTGAGAACCTTTAGGAGCTATTTTTCTCCTGTATACAATTTGTAGTAAGTAAACACTAACTGAAACATGTACAGTTTTATGAATACTTTTAAATAAGCCCAACCATGTGAATTCTCCATTTCCCCTTACCAACTCTCAGCTTCTTTTTTATACTTAATTTGATTGGGTGAACTGACATTGTCAATCTGCAATCCAATAACATGTTTGATGGCTACTCAGAAGAGAGTCTAGTTAATTTTTGAAAGTGCTGTTATGTAAATAAATATTCTTGCTGAGCCAAGACATTTGCTGATTAATCAGAGTTTTGCCCTTGGCTTCTACAACAATAAACCTTGAAATGTCAAGAGATACTTTAATGCTTTTGAATGGCAAGAACACACCCACACTTTTTTTGGTTAGCCAGTAAATGAAAATGCTGAATCTAATCACACTATACTGTCTTTGTGGTATGCAGTAGGGCCAAAATTCCATCAAGACTTGTTTTTTCTTATCAAGTAAGGTATTTCATTTTTTTTCTTTGAGAAGATTATTGTTTCTTCACCACTGTTTAAATAGGCTAGTTCTTTTGCCTTTCCAGGTGTTAATCCCCTGCCTTACAAACAAGAAATATGTTAAATATGATCCATTGGCTGATAATGAATGAGAGTTATATCAAGATTCTAATTGGGAGGATCTGATTAGATTGTTAATTAACTTGCTTTCAGTTGAATGCAGGGCGATGAAAGAGAATAGTTTGCCATACAATAATCTCCATGATTCTATTCCAGCTGCTGTATTGCAATAGTTAATAAAGATAAAACTATTATTAGTTTATGGATTGATCAAGTTGTATGGAAGGAAAATATGCATGATTTTGATTACTTTTCCTTGACATGGGATTAAAGAATAAATAATTTTGCTTTTTCTGAATAATATCAAGTTAATATATATAATATAGTATATATATTAATATATATATATATATTATTATATATATATATATATAGAAGTATATTATATATATGTATATATATATATAATATATAATGCAGTTCAGCTCACTTCGGGTATTATCCACGTGCATTGTAGTGCTTTAAAAAGCACTACAATGACGTTGGGATAATGACCGAAGGAAGCTGAACTGCATTCATGTAAGTTACCAGCGCGAAAACTTATAATATATAATATATGTATCATGTATATGTATATTGTATACTATGTTTTTTAAAGCTCTCGCAGGTACTTACATCTGTGCTGTTATAATATTATATGGAAGCAAGCAAGGAAGGAAGGAAGGAAGAAAAAGGGAAATTGCATTTCATGCTTTCATAATCTTAGTGCTGTGTTGGAATAAATTGTAATATTTCTGATGTATGAACAGCTTAATTTTCTGTTCTCAAATGTACTTTATGAAATGGACTCAGAAATTGACTCATATCAATGGAGTGGACATTTTTGTTGCAATGGGAGGACTCAGAGAGATAATATGATTTGTGCATTTTGTGATTTAATTATTTGTCACGATAAAGTTACAGAGAACCAAAAAAAGTCCACAGTCCATAGAAAATGTATGTGTTTGGGGAGTCATCAGCAATGGGAATAGCTTATAAATATTCAAGAACATTGATATTTTAACATTATTATGTTGCAATATTGGACTACTAATATTGAAAATTTAAGATTTTATTTTAGATTTATTTAGTTAGGAATGCATTAGATCACTTTATGCCTTTTTGTAAAGTCAGCAAAATTTCCAAACTTTTCAAAAAATTAACAGTGTTCTGTTCAACTTATACTACATTCCAGATGAAAAAATAAAATAAAATAAACTCCACAATTCCCATATTACTAACCCAGCTGATGTTCATTAAGTGAAATATATATGTTGATTGAAGTCTGGAATTGTCTGCTTGCAATAGGTCACAGTGATAATGTATTTAAAGAAATTCTTTGTTGGTTTTAGAATTGTGCTCAGTAGAGCTAATATGGCAATCTTTCTAGTGTCTCTTTCTATTTTGTGCGTAATGTTTCCTATCGTGAAACAGGTTAAATTATTCTTAGCACATCTTTTAGAGTACTGATATCTATTTTCATTTGGTTTTAATAAACAGTTTCTATACAGTACCCTGCATATTCATGAATATTTAAGTTTGAAGTGGCAATCATCACAAGTTCTTAATCATAAATAAATAAATATTGCGCAGAGTTTCCTAATGGACCCAAGAAACCGTTTTTGAGATGTGATAACACTGGTGTGGACATAACAAAAAACATTCATATAGACAAAGCACAGCTTACCTCGTTTTGTAAAACCATTCCATAATGTGTTTTGCAGTTATTTCAAACATCATGCAAAAATCAACATCCTTTTTAATCATCTGTTTCTACTGAATTACCTGCCAGATATCAATACATACTCCTGAAATACCATCATTAAAGCTGTCAGTATATCAAAATATAAGAAATATTTATTTCATAAATATTGAAGATTTTGGAGTAGCTTCAATGTTAACCTGACGAGAGTATTTGAACAGAAGATAAAGCAAATATAAATTACAAGCAGATGTATTAATTTATTATTAAAAAAAAGATTATTTTCTTGCAAATAGGAAGATGAAATGCATCCATGAGAAATAATAATAATTATTATTAAGTGTTTTAATATGCTAGAATCTCTAAAACTTTGGCCTTCTACTCTACTTGAAGCAATAAGGAACATATTTAAATAATAGGTACAATTTTAACTTTTTTAGAATGGGTATTTTCCTGTTTCAAGTCCAGCTGTTCCCTTTTGCTGCTTACTTTGATTGTTAGCATTTAATGTTCCAGACATTATTTTTGTAATATTTAACTTTTTTCTTCTTTGCATTATTTTCAGTAGATCATGATACTGATCAGAATCATTGAAATCAAAGGCCTATCATGTAGCATTCTAGTGTCACTAATGATGAACATGAGTAGAAAGTTGAAAATATTTTTCCTATGAATATTTCATAACTTAGGGAAGTCCTGAAGTACTTACATATGTTTGGAAACATCATTTTGGAAACAATAAAACATTGTTATGTGTACTATTTGTGTGCCTGTCTCTCTGTCTGAGAAAACAATTACAGCTACCAAAAGGAATTGGTGTAGACTAGATGACTAGTATAAATTGAATTAGTTTGACAAGGACATTTGGGGTGGGAGCTGAATGGACCATCAGCCTGATGGAAAACAGAAGAAAGCTCTTGGTGACCCAGATGACCTAACATGTCAGTGTGGGTTTTCTATGTGGCGCTCTCATTTGGAGCCAAAATGCTTATTATTCAATAAAATCAATTTGATTGAGGTTCATGGCACAACAGAGAATTCACTTTCAAAGGGGGAGAAATTCCACAGAGTGCATTCTAATGAATGCTACTTATCTGGAATGTCTGAGCATTGTATACATCTCTAAAAAAGCATATTAAGTTTGGATAGTATCTATTGTCCTTGATTTCCATGCAGTATTCTGCAATTTTATAAAATTGAGCATTTTCAATGCTTGTTAATAATAGTGAAGCAATTTTCTTCATTTTGTCATATATTTGAATACTTATTTTGTGCTTTTTAAAGCTATTGCTTGTGACTATGATATTCCACAAAGGATAGAGAAAATAATATGAAGCATATCATCCTTTTAAATGAAAGAACATATAATAATAATCCTTAATCATTTTAGGACTTACTAACATTATTCTTCTTTCATGGGCATTGGACACAAAATATTTCCAAATGTATTGATTGTGCTTTAGCCAATATTAATTGCACGGGCAGAGGGGAATATTTTGTTAGGTTCATGTAATGGAATTCATCAAATGAAGGACTTCTGAAAAAGTAGCCACAAAAATGTGTAGTTTCATGGAGATTTCTTCCTGTAGATATAATGCAAAATAAATCCAGCAAAAGAAGAGGAAAATATGAGTGTTAGTTATTTCTTTAATGTACAACAAAGAATAGGGTTGAGAATTTGTATGAAATTGCTTGTTTTAATAAATCTGCAGTATGCACTTATGGCAAGTGTTATCTGCAACTTTCTGAAATGGTTTTGAACTAATATGTAAAGATTGCACTGCAAACTATCTACTAATAGTATTACTTCTTATTTTATCCTTTCCATTATATTTTAGTTGCTTATTTCCTCTCTTATTTTCACTTTCAAGTGCCACATTTCAGATAATAAAGTCATGCTAAAAATACAGACTTTAAAAAGTACATTTAAACCATTTCAGGGCAATTTGGTGCAATATTTATTTTGAAATACATAAAAATAATAGAAGTTGGTACACAATATAGCTACTATGTTAATAGTCCCAACAATTTTTTGCTGTTTATGAAAATATAAAATTCTGCATAGCTACCATTTCAGTGCATGACCTCTTAAAAGTATGTTAACATTTTCATTGTTCTTCCCCTTCATGTCACAGGGATTTGCAGTTATAAACACACCTTTATGCCAATTTTTTAAAAATTCAACAAGTTCATAATATTTGTTTGTTATTTTTAGGGACTTGAGTGAAAACCAGATTCAAGGCATCCCTAGGAAGGCTTTTCGAGGAATTACTGATGTAAAGAATTTGTAAGTATTGTCTATAAATAGAATTTGAGCTTAATTTAAATTCTTTTCATATTATATTTTATTTATTTTGTGTATTTCAGGACAAGATATACACCTTCGTTTTATACAGAAGTAGTTTTCTTGCTTAGAAATAGGTGGTCACCTTTGACATCTATTCATATCTTGATTAAATATATGTGTGGTCTTTCTATTATGTTTCCCTATTGCAGTCTTCAATAGAGGAGAACTTGGAACAAATTGAAAACTTACTTTGCTATACTGTTGTTAATCAGGGTAGTCCTTGATTAACAACAGTAGCTGGGATCAAAAATTTTATTTGCTAGCAATGCAATTGTAAAGAAAAACATTGCAGGATTTCATCATTTAGCAATGGCAATTGTAGCACTTCCCTTTGCCATTGTTATGGAATGATTGCAGGCAATTAAGTAAATTCCAGGTGGTTTATAAATAGGTCAGCTGGCTGGTAGGTAAGTGGCTGGTGCCAAGTGAGGGAAAATGCCTGGGTGTGCCACAAATTGCAGCATGTGTGCACAAGGGTCAGGTGTGTGAGTGTGTGTGTCTGCTGCTGGGTAGGGGAGGCTGTGAGTAATTTAGCAGAACAACTTGCAATCTTTCCTACCATTTCCCCATTGATTTTGCTTCTGGGAAGCAGGCAAGAAGGTTGCAAATGACAATCTCATGACCATAGGACACTGCAACCATCATAATGGAAGCCAGTTGCCAAGTGCCCAGATCACAATCATGTGACTGTGGGAATACTGGGATGCCTAGAATTTCAAGAACTGGTTATAAGTATCTCTCATTCTGTGCTGTTGTAACTTTGAACAGTCACTGAAGAAGTGGTCATTAAATAAATTATTATTAACTAGCAAATACATAACACAGTGGACATATCTTCAAGGATTTTGAATTCAAGCAACAAGCAAGTCTTCTCTTTCTGTGGCTTAAGAAAGATGTAGTGGTATTACATATTGTGATATGTAAAGAAATCTAGGTTTCTAGCAGCGGCAACTGTGGGCACTTCATGGATTACACATTCATCACAATTCAATTTTATTTTGTTCAACTAATGTTTTGTTCTGTTAATATTAGAGCAATTTGCATGTAATTCTTTCCACCAGGACTATAAAGCTTTTCAAATGTATTACATCAGTAGTTTTTCAAGAATCTTATCCAGTGCATATACAGGTACAGGTGCATATATCTGTACTTCATTTTAAACATAGAAATGAAACTGAAAAATAAAACTTCCTCGGGTCATTGGATATGAGTTTAACCTGGAGAATTCAGTCTCATGCTCTTAATTTCAAAACTACCACATCTTAAGGGAGCCATGCATTTAATTATTTTTCTCTATTCATTTTCTGAATGAAAATGAATTTCTTTTTTATATGGCTAGCTATTGTTAGATATGTGAAAGTGCTAATTTCTATTGATTTGGATTAATTAATTTTGTTTCACAAGATGTCCAGCTATATATGTGTTCATTCACAATCAAAATCACATTTGATCTTTCAAATTTGGATCACTGCACAACCCTACTGCTTCGATTCAGAAGTAAGAGATGTACTTCAGAAGTAAGAGATGAAAACTTCGCCTGGGAAAAAGAGAATCAATCAGCAAACAATTTGTTTCACTTAGAAATACCTGTTCTGACATATTTTTTGAAAGATTAGATATTGAAAAAGGCTGTTCTTTCCATAAAAAAAAATGTCATGTGTTCACTGAAATACCATTTTACAGACAGAGCTGGATGGATTTCCATCAAGGCCTTTTACTCTAGTCTAAGCAGTGCTCCCAAAGTCCTCTAGTTAAACTTTAAATAGCTATTTAAAGTTATTTTTCTTCTGTTTGATTAGGGAAAATCAAGTCTCATTTGAAAAAAAAAAAAAAGCAGCCGATATTCATGAGCAGGCAAAAGGTTTAAATGAATTCTAAGAGGAAAAAATAGTAAAGTTTTAATCAAAAACATAATCAAATCTATTGGTAGATAAAATTTGCTTCCAGAAATTCTACTGGAGACATTGAAAAAGCTTCAGATGAATATACTAGTTTCATATTTTTTCTCTTTAATTACTGGATCAACTTCAATTTTTAATCAAATTTCTGTTTGTATGTAGAGTTATCTAGTCTCACGCTAATGTTTAAAGCTTATAGTGACAAAAGCATTTAGTATCATGATCAGTATTTTATATGCAGTGTTATATTCTATTATTATTTTATTCCACCCTTTTTATATGCAACTCAAGATGGCAAAACCACCGAATATTCTTCCTCCTATTTTCCCCACAACAAAAACACTGGATTGAGTTGAGAGAGAACTGGCCCAAAAATCACTCAAACAGCTTTAATGCCTAACAGAGGCCTAGAAGTTACAGACTCCTGGTTTCTGGGCCAACACCTTCAACATTTCACCACAATGGCTTTTGAATATCAAAGCACATTGTGATGACTTCTTAAGAAACTAATATTGGTTGACAAAAATTGAAATAAACCCAAAGTAAATTGTTACAGTAGCAAAAAGTAAGAATGAATTATAGTTCATTGTTTGCTAATAGACAAAGCATGCCATTGCTCCATTCAAAGCATACCACTAGTCCATGAACTATACCAAATAAAGGAAAGCAACAGATGGTCTTTTAACTCTCATTGACTCTTTTGAAAATTTGGAAGCTAAATTTAGTGAATATACTATTAAAATTATGTTGCCAAGTTCAGGCTGTTAGGAGAGGCTCAGCTGTTGTTGTCTGCTACACATAATACTCTGCTACTATCATGTCCCATTTCTATTGTTGCCAAACTTCACTTGGTCTTCCCCTTGTTATATTAGGTCCATCTCAGGATGATTGTCAGTCTGTGCTTGAGATGAAAGGAGAAAATTGTAGAGTAATGCAATATCTTGAATCCAAGAATGGTTTTCAGCTATTAAACAACTGAATAAGGAAATTCTGCTTTCCAGTGAATTAACTGGTTCAGATCCAGCCCATGTTGCATTACTTACTACAAAGGTATTACAGTTTCGTGATGAAGATACAGTTTGACTTAAACTCAAACTATTATCTGTCTCCTTCACCTGTTTTTTAGCTTAGATTGGCTTCAGCACTGTGGCCTTTGGCCTGTCTACAGCTGAGCTTCGATAGCAAAAAATACAGGAAAGAAATAATTGACACTGATGGACTGAGCCCTGCACATTTGTACACTTTATGTTGGAGGCAATTTCCCAAGTGATTTTCTAATTAAAAAAACAATGTCGCACTTCCGTTGGCCTAATTAGGGTAACTATGGAATACAGCTTGGACCACCCCAGAGAGAAATGAACTAGAGGATGTATTTTAATTTATGGATTAAATTACTGAGTGGAAGTAGAGTTTTTCATTTAGATTTATATTTTAATATCTGGTACTGGTAGTGTAATCTGGCCACTTGTGTTTTGGCCTCTGTATTGCAATTCAAGTTATGCAATTCAATAATGAGTGTAATCTATAAGATACCACTTAAAAGATTGCATTGGAACGTTCAGCAGAGAAAATATTTTCATTCCCTTTCTGGCTGTAGGATTTGCCAATCAGATGGGATCACTAAAAAACCCCTTGGATTTGCCATCCTTGAATAATTAACTTATCCTACTGGAGGTCCGACCTCAGGACTTTCCATATTATTGCATCCTAGCAGCATCTAGCAGAAATTTAAAAAAAATTAGTTAATGGTATAGGTATTTCTTGGTTCATAATTAATTTGTGCCTTGTTTCATTTTCATTATCTTTCTTTGTTATATTTAAACTTTATAACTCTTACTCAGATATTGTCCAGTATTATCTATTTATTGATTAGATTATTATTACACACTTATTTCATAAATAACTCAAGGCAACAAACCCTGCCTCCTCCTATTTTCTCCACAACAGTTCTGTGATTGGACTGAGAGACATTGTGAGTCCCAAAGTTACCTGGCCAGTTTTTATGCTTAAATTGGGACTGATACTCCCAGTCTCCCAATTTCTAGGCCAGCATTTTAATCACAATACCAAACTGGTTCTCCTATTCAAAACATTCAAAACAGAAATATAGTCATGTTTGTTATTATATATTTATTATAAAATATTTTCTAATTGCGTTCAATACAGTGAAACAACCAAGGGGAATATACAGATATACAAATTTAAATGTTTGGTATGATTGGATTGTAATATGAAGCCATGTTTATAGTAGCCACTCTTCCTCTAATTTCTGACCTGTTCTGCTGCTGCATCTTTCAGCTCTTTCTAATCTATTCTTTGATTAACCTCTATATTAAACTAATGTTTGTAGATTGCAAAGAAGAAACTTCATTGGGTCATACATTGTTGCTAGCATATCATTATTAACAATATTCATTTTTTTCAAGGAAAGGCTTGAACTGGTCTATCTTATATTTCATACTTGTTTCATACTAGAGTCCAATATTTGTAATGGAATTAAGCCAAAAAAGTGTCACTCTAGCTCAGGAGAATAATTTCTGCAAGTAAATGTAATCCATATGACTAAATGTTGCATAACTAGATCTAATAGTCCTTTCAGATATATTAATGAAGCAGACCAAAAGATTTCAAAGGCTGAACAAAATAAATTATGTAACAAAAACTTAGTGGCTATATAAAATTAATTAATTTCCCCAGTTCCTTCAAATCTTCTGGACCATGATTGAAAATTCTTGATGAAATTTTCTGCATGTTGTTATAAATACATTTAAAATGGAATTCTGTCCCCAAATGGAATAAATAAAACATTTCAGATTTTAGGTAAGGAAATAACTTGGCATGTCAAATGCACACTATATGCTATAATTTTCCAATTATTGGGAAAAATACAATACAGTATAGGGAATAAAACATAACCTCACAATTTCCTTTTCTTCACAGAGACTGTTTGCAGCATTCCCTCTGTTTTCATTTTATGCAAAGTAGTTGGAGAGTGTACAGTCGCTTCAAAATAATTTCTTTAAAATGAAGACAAACTCACAGTTTTAAGGGATATTTTGTTTCCTTATCTGGCTGTATTGTTGAACTAATAAAAACTGAATTACACATTCAAGTGATTCATCTTTTTCAATGAGGGTAAATATGCGCAACATTAGAGTTACATTTAATGTTTTAACTTTCCCTTGAAAGATGGGTGTATTCTTAAAGGAATTCAAATGCTAATTGTACCAGTTTTATAATCACTCTCACCGTGTATATTTTTAGAATCCATCTCCAAACTAGAAAGATTTGGGGAGGGGGTTCATATGCTTTTGTCATGAAATTTGAAATTTCCTTGAGATTTAGACCAGTTTTATTTACAAAATTGAGGCCATTGTAACATTCCCATAGTTGCAAGCTACTTGCCCAAAAGTCAGTGGGGAATCCAGCAAGAAGTTGGAAGTCACTCCTGCTTCCTTTTGTTTTTATTTTTCCTTCCCGTGATCATTCTGTTTATCTGTTTAGGTAAATAAATAATGTCAAGAGCTGGCAAAATCAGGCAGTTCAAATGAGTATAAAGATTTATTGAAAGTGTAAGTTATCTACAAAAATGTGAGCTACTAACAGATGGACTTAGATCTCCTGAGGCGCTCAGGGACTCATGACTTTGGACCTTTCTTGGGGCTCAGCCTGGTCATCTCCTATATCTATATTTTTCTGTTGAGGAAATATTCTCTTCTTAGAAGATAATGGGACTGTCCAGATTAGGGTAAAAAAAATGGTCACCTTAAATTTTATGTTCATTTTGGTCACATCAAACTGCACTACTGTCATGCCCTTGCTGGAGTCTGACTCTGAGGGAGAGGAGGAACAGCCGACAGGGAGTGGAAGTGTGACTCCAGAGATTGTGGAGGAGGCTGGGCAGTCAGAGGAAGACCCAGGCCCATCCTAGGGCACAAAGGGAGGAGAAAATAAGGGAGAGATGTGAATGGCATGCTCTATGGGGGAGAAAAAGTGCCATGATCCTCATCATGAGCTGCAACTGTGAGAACTGGTTAAAGGGACAGACATGTATGGGCCAGTGCTGGAAATGAAGCGTGGAAATATCTCGAGTCTATCGTTCCTCTCTGAGTTTGGCGTCTTTCCCAGTGTGTGTTCCAATATCTGTGGACGTCTTCAAGCCTTATCTTGCCTGGTTCCCTTAGTTGCTTCAGTGTAGTTTGTGTTGTTTTTATTCTTTATAATTTATAGGCATTTTTAGTTTAAATGGCATTTCCTCCTTTTCATAACTGCTTGTGGGAGACTTTTTGGTCTCTAGTCAAGGCTATTTGAAGCTTTGAAGCAAAGTGAAGGAATAAAAGAGGCTTCATCTGTTTTTGTGACTGTGTTTATTTTGTATCCCACCCTGGGTCATCACAAGTACCTTTCTTTCAAAGAATGACATCACAGGTTACAGGGTTGTTTAGTGTTTTCTAAACTTTAGATGATTTCTTTATTATCCATAAAATAAATAAATAATTGTAATTTATTTATTTTTTAAAAAAAACATGTAAATTGTTGCCCCTGCTTGGGGATAAACCTGCCAAAGTTTAACAAAAGAAATGTGATATTTGTGCTGGATATTTTTTTTTTTCATCAAAGCATTTTTTATTCTCTTTTTATTATCTCTTTCTCTTTCTCCCTCTTATTCTTTTCCTTCTTTCCTTTCTTTTTTGGTGAAATTATATTTCCTAAGCATAGCAGCTCTCTCAGAAGACAGTGCCTGACACATTTGAGAGAGATACCTGCAAAAGTTAGGGAGTTGTGAATATATCTTAATTTAATTAACTTCTCTGCTGCAGAGTTTCATATCATCCAGATAATAGTGGACACCTAATGGGTTAGAATTTGCTGCTATGTTTGAACTTTAGCTCTGATGAGTTGGATCAGCAGTGTTATTGCACAGCCATATGATTTTACATTATGAGCTTTCCATGGAACATACATTACAAATTTTCAAAGACATTTTTGGGCAGATAGGTTAGGTTTGAAAAGGTTGAAAATAAGGTTCAAAAATTCCAATCCAGGCTAATAGATGAAAAGACATTTTTATGTGAAACAGAGAACCTTCCATTAGAACATCTTGACAGCTTGCCCTTTTGATATTGGGTGGGCAAGTTCCATTCAAAGATTGATGCTTAATGCTCTGCAGAATTCTCATTTATTATATATATATTCATTCATTTAGATAAGATTTCAGGGTTTAGCTGTATATCTGAAAATTATAATATAGTTGACAGTACCAATAGAGTCCAGTTCCAGCTTGTTTTAGTTGATAAAGCTGGAATCTGGCAGATTATGAATTCTCGTTTCGCCTGAGGCACAAAGACACTGGGTAACTTGGGCCAGAATGCCAAGACCTATTCTTCCCAAGAAAAATAAATTTAGAAAAAATTTGCCACTTCATTGCTGCACAGCTGGTATTCAGGGCCACCGTCCTGCTGTGGCAGTCAGCCATCATCATATGATCCTCATATTCAATGACCCCTGGCAGCTTTCATAGTTAATGATGTTCTGAGTCTCTATCCTTTGGAAACATCATGGGGACTGGCACTCACTGTGATGTTCTGAGACTCTTTCTACTTTCAAAACATTGTGAGGGCTAGCAACTTGTCTTGTGGTGTTTCTGAAGGAAGAAAGTGACTCAGAACATCATTAACTATGAAAGCTGCCAGGGGTCATTGAATATGAGGATCATATGATGATGGCTGACTGCCACAGCAGGACGGATCCTCAGAAACATTGTGAGATGAGTTCTTATAGTTCTTATGATATTCTGAGGTTCTTTCTATCTTTGGAAATATTGTGTTGGTTGGCTGTTTACAATATCTGTGCCTTGCATTGGCTGGATGAACTTGTCAGCAACTTTACAGAAAGAAAAACTTAAGTCGAACATTTATTGGGGAGAAGGACCTAGGAGAGTGATGGGGCAGTGGAAAGGCCCAAGCATTCCAGGAGAGTGGGAGGAGGGGAAAGGCCTGTGTGCTAGTGAGCCTAGCTGTCACATGACTGGTTTCTACATACCAACTATCCATTTACTTCTTGGTGAATGTATTAAAATAAAACACAACTGGAAGATGTTAAGAGCTAGGGTAGGTTGTTGGAGAAAAATCTGAATAAAGAATAGATTAAGTGGCCTTTTCTCTCTCTTTTTATGTTACTGCATAAAACAACTCTAAAATTCAACTCTTAGCACCAATTTTCATTTAGCTAAAATCTGGGCATTGTTACATTTTCATTGTTACATCATCTTTTGGAAGGAAATATTGGAACAAGTTGTTTTATTCTGTTCTCTGGAACATTATTTTCAGATAGTGGTCTTTTATAGCATAATCTATAAGATTTGGCGACTGATAGCTTGGTCTCCTTTCTCGTGTATTCCTGACTGTTCTTACCCATCTCTCAACAATTGTGCAAGCCTAACATGGACTATCTTCCTTTTCTTTATGGCATGACTACTTTCACTGGTCATGTTTGCAAATGAATGAATCATTTTGACATGAATTTCCAATTAAGTTGATTGCTATCCATTTATTGAATACTTTATAAAAAGTTCTAAACTAACTTTTTGCTCAAATATGTATGATACCAAGTTTAATGAAGTTCTCTGTATTCTTCCATATTTTGTATCTTGATAACCGACATAAATTCCATCTTACAAAATTATCTGCCTAACCATCGGTCACTTTTGGGTTCGAACATTATAGATATCTTGCTGCCTAGCAATCTCATTTCCAGTAAAGGAGTTCGATTATTCTGGGTCTCGTATCCTGGAAGATGTCTACCTCTATGCAGACTGAAATACAGGAGTATTTCAGTACTCCTGAAATACAGGAGTACTTCAAGAATTCCATTTCTGCCATGACAGCCAGTTCTTGCCAAGAACTTGCCGCCTCCCCCTCCCCCCAATGTGTAGTAGAGTATTTGCACATCCACTATTCCACACTTCATGGACCTGGTGATCTGATTATATGGATGTGTGACAAAGTTGTACTTTGTATGGCTAGCTTGAAAGAATAGTAGAAGACTAGATAAATGGTTTCCACCAGATACCAAATGGATTTAATCTTTGGAATAAAGGCACACCTGGCTGATTAACAGTTTTGCTCTGGAGATCTGCTTTTTCTTTTGGAACTAATATCTCCCTTTTGTTTTAGTGAGAACCAGGTAACATCAGAATGACATTTGAAGTGCAAATGAGAGAAATGGAACAAAACAGATCATGCATGGATTAAAGCTCATTGGGACAATGGTGATGGCTGTGGAGCCAGTGATGAATAGCTTTCTTCTTTGCCTCTATTTTATTTGCAATGAATGGACAAACTGCTATTGCATCTCCACTCTGCAAAATTCACCAAAGTACTGGGAATTGGAAGGGGAGATGAAATAATGGTGCTCATTCTAAGGAATTTACATGTTATTTGTGGAAAGATCTTCTTTACCTTACGTTCTTCCCCACTGCCCAGTCGCCTTGTCATCAAAATGAGTAACATCCTTTTTGGAGAGCAGGAATGGATGATATAGCTATACATTCACCCTCTCCCCCTGCAAATGAGATCTCCAGGTGTGTTTTCCTGCTGGAGTTTTTAAGTACCGCTTTCCCCTTTTTTTTGCCTTGAATGATGCTGTCTATACTGCCTGTTGAAATTTCTGTTGTTAAAACTAATCTCAGCAGTTCATTGACTATTTTGCAGGAACACTCCTTCAATTGATTCAATGATAACTGTGGTTTATAATGTCTTATACAGAGATGTTTACCAGCAATATTAAAATAGCATTATGGTTACAACATTGGCTGGTAAAATTGAACTTGCTACTTCAAAACTAAGCAGAATAATGATTTTCTAAATTATTGTCATTATGTTTCTTTCTCCGAGCTACCTATTTCTCCCTGGGGTTTTTAAATACTTCAAATGGTGCATTACTTCAAATGGTGCATTGTCCAGTCACTAGTCACCCGAGTAAAAAAGTTTTATCCAATCTGGATTTCACCCTGCTGAGCATGAAAACATTTTACTTTAATGACTAGAAAAATAAGGAAATGGTGCACTGCTGGATTTTTTTAAGCTGAGGCAAAATACAAATAGCAGTTAAAACACATGTTGAGAGAGAAAGTGTTTTACCAAGTTTTAAACTATCAACCATCTGTTCACAGGCCAAGAGTTATGGCGCTTCAGTCTTGTAGAATTAGAAGCAAAAGTAGTTTTAGAAGATATTAGAATCCAGCTGACCAGGAATAAAGATTTCTTATTATTATTTTTATGGTTAGTCATACAGTCAGCCACATGTTTAAACTGGATTTGGCATTTTATCTATGTAGATGTTGTTTTTGATGATGTTAAAAGTATTGTTGTAGGATTTAAGTTATTCCAAATAAAACTGTCAGTTGGAATTGAAGGATGGTGATTTTGTCAATGCCAATGGTGTTTAAATGGTACTCCAGATGTTTTTGAGTTGCACTCAAGGCATTTATCACTATTGGTACTATGTTTGTTTTATTTTGCCACAATAATTCAACTTCTGTTTACAGATATTTGTATTTTGTGCCCCCTCCAGCTCTTTCCCTTCTATTCTGTTATCTTCAGAGCCTGCCATGTCCACCATCCAGATTTTTTTTTGTCTTTTTATCAATAATTGTTTAGTTTGGGGTATTATGTGACAGGTGCTTGTCTGTTTAAATTCTAAAGTCCCAGAACACTTTATCTTCTTCATTTTCTAATGCTTTATCTATTTTGTGGTTCTTGTTTTCAGGCAAATATTTTTCTTGATCATCTGTTGATCATACTGTTGTATATAGTTGGTCTGTATCACTGGTGGGATTTAAATATTGTTGCCACTGGTTTGGTGGATGTGGCTTGTTGGGCGTGCTTTGCCCATGTGCACACACTTTGCGTGCCAAATGTGCTCTTTGTGCAGGTGCAGAGGCATTTGCACAGGCGAAGAGGCATTCTAACTCACCTCCTGCAAGCCTGCACAATATCAGTGTGTGAGATTTCTGTGATATTCTGTGCCATGCAAAGCAGCTGCACTTCAAATTCAGCAGATAAAGTGAGTATGAGAGCCTGGGCAGGTGGGTGGACCCAACAGTAGATCCAGCAGAGCAGTGGAGAGAACTGGTTCAGTCTCCACTGCTCATCGCTGCTACTGGCTCACGAGAACTGGGCCAAACCAGTCAAATACCACCACTGGTCTGTATGATCATCTTGCTGCAACTAATTAGGTAGTCCACCGTTTCTTCAGGTTCTTTACCGAGATGACATTTATTTCTGTTGCTGTCTTCTAAATTTTAGCTTTGTATATATGCATTTGTTCTTAAGACTTGGTCTTAAGCAGCCAAAATTATCCCCTCTTTCTTCAACTTTCCTGATCTTAGTCACTGCCTGGTTTTGTACTTATCTGTTTTGCCAGTTAATTTTTCTGTACTGGCCATTTTTGTGTAACATTTTGCCTTACTATGTCTCTTTTGTTTAATTTGGTATTTCTTGTTGCCAGTTTGGCCTTTCTGGTATTCATGATATACTACTTACCTACCTAGGAAAGTAGCACCAGTATACCACAAGAGAATTGGTATTAAAATATTTAAAACTGACAATGCCAGAATAGTTAATAAAAGTATATATAAACTATTTTGTTTTAGAGATCATATGCTAGAAGGCTTTCTCCGGCTACACAAATACAACAAATAAGAAATTAAAATTAGCAATCTGGAAAATATAAATGTAGAATAGCACTATAAAGGTCCGGTGAATTTCCAGTATTCCATGCCCCCCTATTGTCCTTGGTAGGTACAGTAGTTTGTCAATGTCATTTTTCTTGTCTTCCTTTCCTGGCTTTAGCTCTGCTTGAATCAAATCCACAGTTTCAGCTCTGAATCTAATGACTGGAATTTCCCAGGTGTTAATTGCCTTGATAATACTGCTTCCACTGAGTTTGGACTAAATGATCTTCACTTTCTTGATGTGTTCACTTCCAAGCTTCTTTTTTACTTCAGTGTGCTTGATATTGTCAACCTGAAGGATGCCCAGGTATGTGCAGTGATGTTCTTCATTCATACTCTTGATGTTATTTCCATAGGACATTTTGCTATCTTGATTCCTTCAGTTTTCACTGGTTTTCCTCTCTTGATGATAAGGGTGGCACATTCAACAGGTGAAAAATATTATTATGAATCTGATTGTTATGGTTGTATATGTGTACATTTTGATTATTTAATTTTCGACCTACATATTTAATTTAACTTTGTGAGTATTTGTGTCCACAGGAAGGAACGTGTTGATAATTGCATTCCTGGATAGAAAGATTGGAGGGCACAGCAGCTGGTATTTTGTCCAATGTTACCTATGGTAGCCTGCTGTCTAGATTGAATACAGATCTTGACTTGTAAGAGTTCATTCAGTGACTATTCAAAGTTACAACAGCACTGAAAAAAATGGTTTATGATTGCTTTTCACACTTGCCACCATTCCAACATCCTCATGGTCACATGATCAAAATTCAGTTTCTTGGCAACTGACTCATATTTATGAAGGTTGCAGTGTCCCGGGACATCATCTTTGCCACTTTCAGACATGCAGTCAATGGGGAAGCCAGATTCACTTCACACCATGTTACTAACTTAACTGCAGTGATTCACTTAACAACTGCTCCAAGAAAGGTCATAAAATGGAGCAAAATTCACTTAAAATGTTTCCTTCAGCAACAGAAATTTTGGGCTCAATTGTGGTTGTAAGTTGAAGACTACCCATACCTTATAAGCTGCTGTCAAGGAGGGAATTTTTCTTAAACCAGCTTAAAATCAAGCCATTATGAGTACAGGATAAAAGCAGTTGAGTTTGCAATGTGATCATTATTTAGACTCTATTATTGGGGCAGGTTTAGTGAATCTTTGTTGTTGCTTCTCCTTGGGATTATTTTTAGCATATAGATCTTAAAAGATTACAAATAATTGATAGCTATTATCTGCATCTAAAAAAAATCCCACTTTGGGTTGATTTATAACTGGGATTAAGTTATACTTGCATAGCTTTGATTGAATGATCTTTGTTTAAAAAAATGAATGGGAAAGTGTGCCCTTCCAGTTATCCAGGAAAGTCCTGTAGTTACTTTCAATAATACCTATTTATAACTATTTATTATTTTGACAGTGATATTGGACTATGTGGCAGGATTGGACCCTTGGGGCAATGTTTGTAGAAATTCAGTTCCTTCTTGCCAAACCCTGTCCAGAAGGTGGTGCTGTGGTCCTACCATTCAACCCCAAGGACAATAATGTGCATCATCCCACATAGGATTTCTATCTCATACCTGTTGTTCTGAAATGCCTTCCTTCAATACAGTATCTTAGTTCTAATCATTGGAAGTTGCTTTGCTTAGCACAGTCCTACAAGAGTGGCCACTGTCTTAATTTGCACCTCTTGTCTCACACCAAGATGGTACCCAAACTTACATGTGTATATTATTCATGTTTAATGCAGTTTTGTTCTGCCCACATCTCTGTCCTGTTACTTTATGGACTTTTTGATTATTACATTGAACATCCAGCATTGTCCTTGTCTACACTGTCAATATCTTTCCATTTGTTATTTACGTATTACTTTTCTATGCATATCTCAAACTGAAGCAAGCATACTTCTGAAGAGTGATGCTCTACCATGCTTTGAGTAGTTTGCCTGATAATTAATGCATGTTTCCCCTTTTTCTGCTCCCCTCCCTCTTTTTTTCTGTCTCCCTATCTCTCCCATTCTTCTGATCAGCCATGGTGCTTGCTGGCAAAGAACCATGTTGGGTTCCCTTCATTTCCTTGTTTTCAAGCTGGGTATCTGAGTTGACTTTTCGTTTATTGGCTTGGTAAACTTGAGGGTCCACCTTCGTATTTACATCCATATCCTTCTTAATATATTTAGTGTTTGCTGTGGTTGGGTCTCACCCATATTTCTTCTTCAGTCAGAAGAAAAATACAGTTCTGAGATTGATAGGAAATAATTTTGAATAGAAAAGTGATTTGAAAAAGGTAATTTAAACACATCTATCTTAGAATATGTTTATTAAGATAACTTGTAAGGCTAGTGTTTCATCCTAAGGAGATCTATTGTAATGGATAGCTAGAAAATGTTCATATTCTTTTTTAATCAGCTGTATGTATACTGCGATTGTATGTGGGAATGACCTTAGAGACCGAGCAAGAAGACACAACTAAGGAATCAGTCAGATGAAAGGCAATTTGACCAGTAGCAGGAATTTGGGCAGAGTAAAAGGTTCAAAGAAGACCCTTCCTAGTTTGGGGCTAGAAAGGGGAGGGGGGGGAAGAAGTACTTTGAAGTTGCACAATTTTGTCAGTCTTATGAGATGGACTGGACAGAAAACATAACTATGTGAGCTAATTCTATTTTATTGTAAGATTATATTTATAGTATCTTGCAAATAGTATCTTGGTACCAAAACTAGTTAATAGCAACAATAGAAAACAAAAAAAGCTAGAGCAGCAGCAGAAAACACAGTGAAGAATTCTGACATGATAGGATATGCTGTAAAGTCTGTTTCCATCAGGTCTAAGAGATCATTTTCTTCTTCTTTTGTTTTAGTTGTCTCCAATTTTCCCACACTAGTGAATCATACCTCCGTACTTCGTAGCTTTGAAAAATTTGAATAGCTAACAATCATTACCAGAATTGATTGCCACAGATATTAAACAACAGCTCCCTGATAGAAGTTGATTTAAATGAATGATGACATTAATTTGGGCTGGACCGGATGCTCATTATCCTTTCCTGTGTGACATTGTTAAACTGAAGGCAGTATAATTCAAGAATCCAGTGTAAAATCAACATTTTCACTGTTAACTTCCTTTAAATAGAAAAGTGTACATGTAGAGGTTACAACTGACTAATTTATGCTGACTTCATGCTAACTTTGAATATATTTGTTGAAGATTTCCTGTAGCATATATTTGGGGCTGTCAGAGAAGCTTTTATCCAGGAAAAAAATTGTGCTGCTTTTAAGTACAATTTTAAATAGCTCTATAACCATTGTGAACTCTCGGTTTACATCATTTTTATGATAGCCCCGTAGATCCTAGTTTATTGATTTTGTCATCTGTTTCATTACATTTAATGCAAACCTTTTGTACTGAATTACTCTATTCTCTGGGGACTGCAAAGGAAGGAACAAGATGTAGTGTCTTGGCCAAAAAAGCACAACACATATAATTTTATCAGACACTGAACAAATCATGAAAGGCCATAAATATCATTTAGCAGGATGTTGCAGGTATATGCCAGTTTGAACTATTCAAATGGCAAAGGCAGGCTTCTCAGCAATATTGGCATCAGTTCAGCATCCCATTTTCTGTAGAGATTATTTATTTTAGGAATATCTTCATTTTGTGATATATTTTTGGGAAAGAATAGTAATTTAACTATTGCTGTTTTCCATTCTAGTAATAAAAATATGTAAAAACATCGTTATCCTGGTCCTTATCCTGGCACAGGATAAATGTGGGTTATGTGCATTCTTCTTCAAAAAGCTCTCCACGACCATAGCAGAACCCCTAAGCATAATATATGAGGTATCACTCAGAACCAACTCCTTACCAAATCTATGGTCTTTAGCAATGGTCATCCCTATTTTCAGAAAAGGTGACTCCCTGCAGACCCTGCAAACTACAGACCAATCTCACTGTGTTGGGTCACATGCAAAGTTATGGAATCATTAATCAATGCATTGCCTTCTACCTAGAGTCAAACAACTTACTCTCCAATAAACAATTTGGTTTCAGAAAAAAATTGTCCTGCAATTTGCAACTTCTACACTGCAAAAAACATCATGACTACACTACTTGACCAGCGTAAAGCAACAGATGTAATTTACACATAACTTCTGCAAAGCCTTTGACTCAGTGTGGTACATAACAAACTACTATTAAAATTAAATTCTTACGAGCATTTCTGAATCCCTTCACAAGTGGATTACTGCCTTCCTGACAAACAGGCAATTAAATTTAGTAAAAAATAGGATTATGCCCTATCCAAATCCTGTACCAGTAATCAGCATGCTCACCCAAGGAGTATTCTAGGACCCACACTCTTTACACTCTATATTAAAATGACCTTTGTAATTCACCTTATGAGCATCTGCATCCTCTTCGCTGACAATTGTAAAAACTGTTCAACACACTGTCATTTGCTACCATCCTTCAAAAATGACCTTGCATTTATGTGACCTGACATGGTTTCTAACAGCTGGCAACTCCAAATCTCAACCAACAACATGCTCTGCTCCACACAGTGATTTTATATATATATATTGTATATAATTTGGTTTTTTTTAAGCTCTCGCGGGGGTACTTACATTTCGTGCTGTTTAGCTTCCTTTTCGGGTATTTATCCCACGTCATTGTAGTCTGTCAAAAGTTGTAGCTCATTGTGAGTAGTCTGTTAAGTTGTTAGCAACGTTCCAGCAGAATCTCATCCTGCCATCATCAGCTTCTGTATGGAAGTGTTCTCACAGCAGAAAACAGAGAAACAGAGGAAACAGAGACTGTGAGACACACTTCCATACAGAGCCTGATGATGGCAGATGAGATTCGGGCTGAAAGTTGCTACAACTTACAAGAACTACAATGACGTGGGCATAATACCCGAAGGAAGCTAAACACAATATATATATATATACTATATATATATTATATATATATATATATATATATATATATATATGTGTGACTGTGTGGTGTGTGTGTGTCTGTGTGTGTGTGTGTGTGTGTGTGTGTGCGTGCTGTTTAGCTTCCTTCCGGGTATGTAATTCCCACGTCATTGTAGCTCTTTTGAAAGTTGCAGCAACGTTTCAGCAGAATCTCATCTGCCATTCATCAGGCTTCTGTATGGAGTTTGTATGTGGGTTCAGGATTCTCACAGCTCGTGGTTTTGAATTTCGAGGCTAGCTTATTATTCTGGCAGGATGTTTTTTTTTTTTCTACAATCCTGATTGGTTGGGAGTCTTTGGTCCTGTGTTTATTGGACTTTGGAGTTTGTTTGATTGCGATGTTTCTGGTTTGCTTCTGCTCTGTTGGCTGCTGGCTTTGATTGGCTTGGCAATCTCCATCACCACAAGCCAGCAAACACCTGCGCACAAAACAGGACTCCTCTTGATGCCTCCAGCTCAAACACCCCCCACCAGGCACCAGATGAAACCTAAGCTTCCTAATAGCATAATAGCCGTCCTTTCAATGAAGCCAAAGCTGCACTGAAACCCTACAATACAAGAACAGGGTTGTCTGCAGCCAATCCAAGCCACAAAACAGACAGAAGAAACAGAAACACCAATTCAAACAAATTCCAAGCCAATAAACACAAACCAAGACTTCCCAACCAATCAGGGATGTAGAAAAAAACATCCTGCACCAATATAGGGCTAGCCTCAAATTTAAACCCAACAGCTGTGTGACCCTCACCATATACAAACTCAATTTACAGAAGCCTAATTGATGGCAGTGAATTCTGCTGAAACGTTGCTTTACAACTTTAAAAGCTCACTACAATGACGCTGGGATAATACCCGAAGGAAGCCGGTGGTATTTATACCCACGTCATTGTAGTTCTGTTAAAGTTGTAGCAACGTTTCAGCAGAATCCCATCTGCCATCATCAGTCTTCTGTATTGGTTAGTTCCTGCGTTTCAAATTTGAGGCTGGTCCATTCTGATTGGCAGAGCCTTGGGGTCTGTGCTTCATTGGACTTGGAGTTTGATGATTGTCATGTTTCTGGTTTCTTCTTGTCTGTTTTTGTGGCTTTGATTGGCTGGCAAACTCTTGTTCTTGTGTTGGAGGCTTTCAGTGCAGCTTGGCTCCGGTGTTGAAAGGACGGCTGCTCTTCATTAGCAAGCTGCTATTCATTCAGCAAGCCTGTCGGTTTCACCTGTGGTGTCTTGGTGGGGGCGTGTTTATGAGTTGGAGCTAACTCAGAGGGAGTCTTGTTTGTTTTTTCTGCCCAGTGTCTTGCTGGCTTGTGGCTGTGGAGATCTTTCTATTTGAGAGTGCAGGCTTCCAAATGTTATTGGACCAGTCTGGTGGTAATCATCTCTTCTATTCATGCTTTCAGGTCTTTTTTCCAAATCTCTATTGGCTTCTCTGATGATTCTGTGGCTGGGTTTTCATATAGTTAAGCTTAGGGTTTTAGTGCCATTGAAAGTGATGTTGTGACCTGTGGTTTTTCATGTGTTGGACTAGTGATGGAGCGTGTGTTCCAGCTTTTTTACTGCATTCCTGGTGTGTTCATCTAGGTGCGGTACTTATTCTCTAATTGGTCTGTTCCAATGTATGTGGCTTGGGGCATGATGTACAGGGAATTTCGTCATATGCCTTGGTTTTCCAGGTAAATTTTGTTTCTTGGGGCGTTCCTCAGGATGGCTGCTGCTATTTTTTGTCTGGTTGGAGGCATGTTCTTTGATGTATGTGTAGCTAATCTTTACTTGATTTTTCTGTAGTACCTCTTATGATAGGGCAAGACAGCTGATTCCATAGGTCATGTTGGTCTTCTAGGTTCTCTGATATATGGTCTTGAGTGTTGTTTGATGGTCTTACCAAATGTATCCTGAAAAGACAGTAGATATCATCTACTCAGAAATGAAGTTACACTGTAAGAAGATTCCAATTAGATTAGTTAAACAACAGATTTTGTTAGCACTAGCACTGGGAATTGAGCGGAGCAAAAATTCCACCCTCTACTTTGGGATAAGCATAAAACCAATTTACACTTAGCCATATGAGCGAAGAGGCTGAAACTCTGAAAGCACCTTACAAGAAATGGATAAACTCTCAAAGAAACTTAAAAAAATTACGAAAATGACAAAGAAATTCCCAATAACTCCACCACAATACCTGAAAAAATTAGTATACAACGTTTCCAACAGAGAAACTCAACCAAAACAGAAAACAGATGTCCTATGCAAAGGATTTGAATTAATGCCATAGCACCCACAAAAAATCCCAACAGAATCCTCATAGTAGT
>BHFT01009841.1:0-10908 GCA_004320025.1 Laticauda laticaudata
TTTTGAGAGCGGATAACAACAGATGGAGCCACGGATGGAATTTTGCCCGTCCGCTGTGTCCTTTTTACATACGTTTCGCATCTGTCGGCCGATGTGACAGGGCCTTTACTTCTAAGGACTCCCCAGGAAATATTACATTAATTGATTTAGTATAGTACTATTTAGTAGTAAAATATTATCTATTGCCTAATCCAGAGGTCTCCAAACTTGGCAACTTTAAGACTTGTGGGCTTCAATTCCCAGAATTCCTCAGCCAGCTATCCTGTGCTGGCTGAGGAATTCTGGGAGTTGAAGTCCATACGTCTTATAGTTCCCAAGTTTGAGGACCCTGGGCCTAATCCTAAAATCTAGAAAGATAAATTATTCCTTTAATTCTTATTTGGCATTTGGGAGGAGTTTCTCAAAATCTTTCTTTAAATCTCTGAATTGGGCATTTGTGTGTGAAGAAAGAGGGGTATTCAGCATGTGCCTTGATTCTTTGCTTCCCTTAATTTTTCCATATTCTGAAGGAAATAGCTTTGCTAGTAGCTTCATTAACGTGCAATCACTAACTATGCAAAGTTCATTTTGCTTCTCACCCAAGAAGCTTTTTCAGCTCTGACAGGATTCAAATCCATGTTGGATTTGAAGTGAAACCTCTTCAAAAGAAAAAACAAGGAAGTCCAGTTGCCTCCTGAAAAAGCACCTTTGGAAAAACCTTGACCTGGATGACTGAGAATCTCTACAGACTTTTAACTATGCAAAGTAAAAAAACAACTGAAGTTTAGATCCTTGCTGGACATGTTTCCACAGCAATCAATCTTTGATAACTACAGTCTCCTTTTCACTGATTAGCATTTAAAGCATTAAGCTGATTATGCTCTGTAAGTATAGTGAAAGGCCATGCACTGTTTATGCAACACAGAATTATATCAATTATATTATGCAATTCAGTCAAGTACTGGTGTCAGGAACAGTGTGGTTTGTGGTTGTAGCGTTAAGACTAGCAAAGAACTCTGCTTTTATCCTCATTCCATTCAGGGCTTTGGGCTGTTCCTTCTTCCTCAGCACATCCTATTCCTGTTTTGGGGATAACATGAAGGATGATCCCCAGCTGCCTTGAGCTAATGAATAAATGCGATTTAAAAAGCAGTCACTGCTACTTACCTTGTATTTCTCTTGTCGGAACTTGATCCCATCTTGTCCTCCATGTTGATTCAGGCTATTTCTCTCCCTGATATTTCTATACCCAGGACTGGGTATCACATACTCTTTTCCTAGATCGATATCTTTCATCTTTTTTGGTAAACGCCAGGGTTAACAAATATATTTGCCACTCAGAAAACTCTGGGGAAAAAGAAGAGAGAATAAAACATGAGAACATCTGTCTCAGCTGCTCTCTATCTCTTCCTTCTTAAACAGATGTCCTGAAAGGGGTTGGATTAGTTTTGTAACCCGATCCCCAAATATGGTCTGCCTACTGTACTTCCACTAGCCCTGGCAGAAAGGGATGCTATATCAGATGAATCCCAGTAGCTGTGTCCCTAGATAATCCCAACAGGTGAAAAAACAGGCTCTGAGTCCTCACTTTGCATAAGGAACTTCAGTTCTGTGCTCTTGGCACCTCTTTTTCTCAACAGCCTTAAAGTACATAGCATGCAGTAAATCCTCTACAAATAGTAATCTGTGTAATTGACAAGCACAGAGATCAACGATAATCAATGATCTATTCAGGCAAGTAGTCCTGAAAGACCATGAAGTTTAGAAAAAAAGAATGTCATTGGGTTTTTTAAAATGGAGCTGTTTACAGCCTTTGGGGGAGAGAAAAAGAACAGAATAACAGAGTTGGAAGGAACCTTGGAGGTCTTCTAGTCCAACCCCTGCTCTCAAGCATTAGACCCTATATCATTCCAGACAAATGGCTGTCCACTTTCTTCTTGAAACCCTCCAGTAATGGAGCACCCAAAATTCCTGGAGGCACGTCCTTCCACTGGTTCATTGTTTTCATTGTCATGAAATTTCTCCTTAGTTCTAGGTTGGATCTCTTCTTGATTCATTTCCCTCCATTGCTTCTTGTTTTTCTTTCTGGTGCTTTGAAAAATAGCTTGACCCTCCCTCTTCTTTGTGGCAGCCCTTCAGATATTGGAACACTGCTATCATTTCAACCCTAGTTCTTCTCTTCACTAGAGGATAGTAGACATATCCAATGACTGAAATTTTTGGAAGAAGCAATTTTGTTAAGCCTAACTGTCCATACAACTGAGTTACTTAGAATTTTTCAATAGGCAAAATGGAAAAAGGGCTCTGGTAAGATAACGTTAACCATAAATGCTTGAATTGTCCAAAAAAAAATTGCTGTGCAGTTCAAACATTGACCACCACTGCATTATCTTTATTCTTGTTGCATTAAGTGATAAAACTTTACATAAATTATCCATCAACCCCATTATATTTATCATTAACCAATTACAAACACCTCAGACACATTTTTCTAAGAGAAACAATCACAGGGAGCTCACTGTGTTAAATGCAGTCTTGTCTCTGGATTGTGTAAAGCTAAACAGAGAACATTAAAGTCAAAATAAGGGCTCCATAGTGACCCAGTTGTTTTTCCCCTCCTGTGCTACTTTTATCTTTCTTTATCTCTCTTTTCCTTGTGCTAAATCACCCTGCCTTGTACCTTCTGTTGGGTTGCCTTTTGTGTTTTGTGCCTCACTACAATAGAAGGAGGGGAAAAATAGTCTCCGGCTGCATGATTCAGCAAAATTCTGTCACCATGATGACAGGTTCCTCTTTCTGCAAATAACAGAAAGCTTTGCGAATGCTTGAAATCCCTTGTTTTAAAACAGTTTAGGGAAAGCCATTATCATTAAGAGGCCAGTTACCATGGCTCACAGACCATTTTGCTGGCAATCTGATGAAGTCCTCCTGTACTCTTCACGCCACATGGGTTTATGTCTCCTTCCGTTCCCCTCCCTGGTGGTACGAGATGCCTTCCTTACATAATGGCTTGGTATCAAGCAAAAAGATCTTACATAATGGCTTGATATCAAGCAGAAAGGCCTCAATGAGGCACCTCCTGCCTGCCGCTCCATTTCATTCCCTTGTTTGCAGCACCCTCTGTAGGGCCCATCTGCAAATGGCACCCAGCAATCCCTGTCTCCAAGCATCCTTGGAGCATCCCTGCGACAAGAACAGGTAGCCCAGAGAGGCAAAGGTGACCTATTGCTCACCTGTTTCCAGGCAGCTTTTGCAGCAAGGGAGAGAAACAACCAGAAAACCAAGGAAAAGGGGGAGGGCTTTCCAACCTCACTCCCCTCTTCCATCCGCGTGTGTGTGTGTGTGTGTGTGTGTGTGTGTGTGTGTATTCATCTCCTNTGTGTGTGTGTGTGTGTGTGTGTATTCATCTCCTTCCAGGCATACTTTAACTATGCATTCCTCTGGCAGATTTTCACACATTTCCAGGCAAAGGGAATCAGACAGGCCTCTCCTCCCACCCCCTGCCAAAATACCTCTTAATATGCGATTGGGAGGGATGGAGGGGGAAGGAAGGAAGGAGGGAAGGAAAGTGATAGAGATAGTTAGTTAGATGATAGAGAGAGAGAGAAAGCTAGAGAGAGAGAGATATCGTTAGATGATAGTTAAACAGAGATAGTTGAGAGAGAGAGATAAGAGGGAGGGAGGGGGGGATACCAGATAGGTAGGTAGGTAGATGATAGACATAGACAGATAGACAGACAAGATAGCACAGATCAGATAGGCAGTCAGATAGATAGATAGATAACGAAGTAGATCGGAAGATAGTAGATAGAATATAGTCAGAACAGACTACCGACAGACAGACAGACAGACAGACAGTGAGACAACAGAGAAAGTTAGATGATATAGTTAGGAAAGGGAGGGAGGGGTATTACAGTTAGATGAGAGGAGAGAGAAAGATGAGTATGTATTGATAGACTATATATATAGAGAGAGGGAGTAGGGAGGGCGGCGTAGGTATACCAGATAGTAGGTAAGGTAGATGATAGGACAGACAGTCCAGATAGGCAGTCAGATAGATAGAAGACACGATGGATAGATAGATGGATGGATTGGATGATGGATGAAGAGAGAGAAGAGATGAGAGACAGATGAGACACAGAAGAGAGAGAAGATAGATGATAGACAGAGATTAGTTAGATAAGGGAGGAGGGAGGGGGAGTCCGAAATAGTAGGTAAGTCATGTAGACATAGAGACGATAGAGGGACAAATAGGCATTCAGAAATAGACATACTAAGCACGATAGAAATGTAGAGACGAGTATGATTGCTAGATATGCATGAGAGATGAGGGAAGAAAGAGAGATGAAAGAGGAAGAGACGAGATAGAGGGAACATCTGCTGCGATCCAGGCCTGTTCGTGCACGGAGGTTAGGAACGGGCGTTGCTCTTTCAAGCCGGCAGTCCCAGCACTTTTTCAGCACCAGTCCACCCGCCCAAGGGAGGCTCCGGGGGCCTTTCGCGGACCTTTTCTCCTCCTTTGCAGCGCGACCCTCCTGCCCCAAGCCCTCCCCGAGGGCAGCGGAGTCCGGGGGCGGGGCGGGGGTGGCAGATCGAGCCGGCGGGGCGGCGGTGCAAGAAGGGGTCTTTCTGGAAGGGGGAGACGCGCTTGCTTCGAGCGAAGGAAGACGTTGCCAGGCAGGTGGGCCGGGAATGGGGGGAGGGGTTGAGTGCCGGTGGCAAAGACACACAACTTCACCTTCACCTCCCGTAGTTCTCGGCGCCCAGCGCTCCCACTCCCATTCAGGCCACTCCTTGCCCAGCTCTGTTGCAAGGGGAATGGGCGTGGGGCGGTTTTGTTTTTGTTTTTTGACTAACCTCAGGCCAGCAGAGGCTCTCCCGCCCCTCCCATCTCTAAGCAACCTCCTCTTCCCCATCATTCAAGAAGCAGCTTTGGCTGCGGATTGAATGGGCTCTGGAGTGCCAAACGTCCTTGGAAGCGGGGTGGGTGGGGTTAAACTAGTGGAAGCCGGGGGGGGGTCCTTGCCAGGCAGACCCCCCTTTCTTCGATCACAGCCTCCTCCCACCACACCCACCCAGACCCCTTTGGGACGCCCCTCCTCACTGAGGTCCTCCTTCCCTCCTCTTTCCCGAACCTGGGCCGAGCCCGCCTCTTCTCCCCTCCCCGAGCCGTGCAGGCGCCCCCCCTTCCCACCTTTACCTGCTCGAGCGGCTGCGCTCCAGCTCGGCGGCGGCGGAGGAAGCAACCAGACAGAAAGACCTTCAAGCGGCTCCTCTGTCGCAACCCGCCGCAGTGCGCCTGCGCGGGCATCCTGGGCGAGCACAACAAAATGCCGCCTCCGCCTCTCTCGCAGGACGCTCCGGGAACGGTAGTCCGCGCCCCCTCCGAGAGTCTCGGTGCCGCACGAGGGTAGAACTACATCTCCCATAAGGCCGTCGGGGCAGCCGGCTTATTTCCATACGCCCCGCCCTCCTCCTCCTCCCTGCCGGTTTTGCCCGTCCTCCTGAGTCACCGGGGCTGGAAAGCCGGCTGGATTGTTTTGGGTCCCTTTGATACAGGGGATGCGCATCCTGGCCAAGAGGTTCCAGGTACTTCTCACCACCATGCAGCATCGCCCAGAGACCGTGAGGAGGATCGTGGAAGGTGAGGAGTTCGCTGGCGCAAGCACTGATCTGCATTCCTGCACAATCTCATGCGCACCGTACCCGAGCTCTTGCAGAAAACAGGCTTGTGGCCGTCAACAAGGCTAATCGGGGAGCTGTGCGAAGAGCTGGGGGAATGGACGGAGGAAGGCCGTCGAAACTTTGATAGACCTGCCATTGGCAAGTCGCCCCAACAGGCCATCACGTTGAAGGAAAACAGCAGACGCACACTCGACCCACTGGGTGTGAACTCGCCAGCTGAGCAGTAGAGTCGTAAGACAGCTTGCATCTCGATATAGCATGCTTTAATGGATGCTTCCATTTCCAGCCTGTTCTCCATCACGCACGGGATGCGATGAGGCCATAGTAATGTTGAGGTGGGCTACAAAAGACAGGCGCATTTAATAAGAGACAGTTGTGTTTATGTATGACTATACGTGTCAATGAATACTTAACATTGTTATTTGATAAATGAAGGGCCAAAGGTGTGCACCCTGGGTGAGGGTGGACATACAGTCCCACTGATTGCTTGCACTGGAGGTTTACTACTATCTATTCCCACAACTATTCTAAACCCATCCAAGGCATATCCCTCGCAATCCCACAGCCTTAAATTCACTCATCCACAGGGATATCCGCTGTCCCATCCCACAGTTATTACACCATCCAAGGTATCCCTGCCCATCCACAGCATAGTTTACCCATCCCCAAGAGGTATCTCTGCCCTCCCAGCTAGCTTCTTAACCCATCCCACCACAGCATGCACAAGGCTTTAAACCATTCTCCTAAAAGTCTCACCAAGACTTTAATTTATAAAATAAGTGACTAGCCCAAAATAAAAAAATTGTGTATGGCAAGCGAATAGACTCAAATCTTATATTAATAACAAGTTGTAAAGAAAAAAATGACCAAGTCAAGTGATCCGACAATAAAGTCTACAGGCATGAGACGCATCTCTGCGGCACTCTTCTATTGTCACTCAGAGGTGTGCCCAGTCTCAGGGCCGATGAGGGTCCAGGTGATTGTGGGAGGTGGCTCGCTGCTGGAGTGTGGTCTGAAGCTCCACTGTAGAGTGCCTGGCCCAACGAGGCAACAGGGGACGGCTGTCGTTCGAAGCTCTCAGACCAGCTGGACAGATGCTTGAGAGCTTCTTCTCATGCACAATGGGTGTCAGCCCCAGTACCGACGCAGATTACTGAGGCCGGCTCTTGGCCGTGGGGTGGAGGAAGCGAGCAGGTTGTAGTGGGCTGTCTGGATCTGCAAACTGTTGAGGACCATTGGCGTGGTTGGCATTCGGTGGTGTGGGTGCGTCTTGGTGGCGTCGGGTGGCAGCAGTGGCATGCGGTGGCATCGGTGGCTAGTGGAATGGTTATGACAATGGTGGCGCGTCCGATGAACCTGTGCCTGCGACTGGAAGGGTCTGCTGTCCCGTGTTGTGCTGGACCTCCTGCGTAGCCGATAGCCCTGGATAGTGGAGTGCAGGGCTGGTCGGCAAGCCTTGAATGGAGGGGACATTGCCTCAGGGGTGGAGGATGTCAGACTGGCACTTTGGGTGGTGTTAGCAGCGTTATCTGGATCTGGAGAGGTTGTGAAGCGCATCGGTGATCCCTGTCCTTCACCACCTGGGTAGGGGTTTTCGCCATGTCATGAGGATCTGGTTTCACAATAGGTGGGAAGGGCTTGCGGTTGGGGGATGAGAGTCAGTGCTTTGAAGTGGAGAGAGGGAATATCTAATGCTGCTCCTGATAGTGTCTCTCTATCTCCAGCAGGACAGTGTGGCTCTGTCCCTTCCTGTCTGGCTCTCTGCCTATTCTGTGGCAGCGTGGAGCTGGGGGTGGAATGCGGAGTTGGGCACTGTCGGCGGTATGTGGTAGTGCACTGCTCCTTTCTCTCTCTCTCTGTATATTTGTATTCTTAGCCTCACGTCATAGTTTTGAAATTATATAGCTGTCTTGCCGGCCAGGGTTCTACCGCCGTGCTGGCGTATGACATTAGCTCATGCTCACTCTGGCTATATGAGCAGTGGAGTGTTGATCTCTCCTGCCGGGATAATGGGACACTGGCTCTCAGCAGGATCTGCTGTAGAGGAGGGTTGTGAGAGTCGACGTGCTCAGCTCTCACGGTGGCACATTCATCGCGCCTGTATGTGATACTGGTTTGCCATGACGTAGGTCTCTTGTCCGTCAGCCTTTGATCCGGCGGTCCTGGCCAGATTTCTTCTGAAGAGTGCAACGCCTTTCCTGTACCCAGAGAAGCGTTACTATTGCTGGTTCTTGCATATCTTAGTACCAGCGAAGTCTCCTCGGCTCTATGTGTGACTTATGATAGCTTGCGCACCTAGGCTGATCCTCGAGCACCTTCTTCCTCTCCCGAAGCAGTGCCTGTGCTTCCCTCTTGTTGGTCTTAGTCTGTAGGCATTGTATGCTAGCATAGATCAGTTCATTTCATCCGCCTCAACACTACCTTGCACCGTGAATCCTCTCCATTTCTGTCTTCTCTACTCACTGCATGGTTGTAGAATTAATATATATACCGTCTCGCAATCTATAGGCTTCTTCATACCCTTGGCCAGGACCACATGGGCCCCATCTAAGAGGGTTCCAGATAGGCCTTGTAAGAGCGGACGCTGCTCTCCATCACACCAGCTCGAGCAGCAGCAGCACCAGGCTCTAGCACCAGCCAGGCCAGTAGCAGCAGCAGAGTAAGCACCAGCAGCGCCAGCAGCCACCAGCAGCACCAGGATCAGCAGCAGCGGGCGTCAAGCAACCAGCAGCTGACCAGCAGCACCAGCAGCCGCCCAGCAAGACCAGGAGCACCGCCCAGGACCAGCATGACGAGCGAGCAGCATTCGCAGACGTAAGCACCAGCAGAGCGACCACAGCCAGAAGCAGATCAGAAGTAAGCACAAGAGACAGCACAGCTGCATAAAGCAGCATCTCAGCTCCTCCGAGGAAGAGGCCCAGACCAGCCAGGCAGAAGCCCCAGCCCAGTCAAAGGCAAGTCCGTGCTATCAGGAAGCCTTCCCGCCAAAGAAGCAGAGTCGAGGGACGGGAGTGTGGAGTAGGTGGCAACTGTCCCTCTTGCCAGGAGATTGACAGAGATGGCTTGAGGCTTTCTCTTCATTCCCCCATGGCTTGTGGGAATTGCTGGCTGGACAGGCAGGCATGACTACGAGGCTGGCAGGCAGGATACTCCTCTGCTGCTTGGCAGGCAGACAGGCCAGGCCAGCCAGACCGCATGGCCAGGATACCCTGCGAGCCCCGTCCAACCTCAGGCTATAGGGTCAAGGCGTGCATACATGCGGGCACCCTAGCAACGGGGCCGTCAGGCCAGCCATGGTCTCGGGTGGAGTGTGCCGTCCTAGGCAGTGCTGGCAGGCAGCTGGCAGGCAGTCGCGAGTGTCTCTTGGAAGCAGCGTCTTTCCTCTGAATGTTGACTGTGCTTGAGGGAGCTGCTTCCCTTTATAGCACTTGGGGCTTGACGCATGCATCCTCCCCGCAATCGCACAGTGAACGCTACGGCACATCCAGCTAGGCATCCCCGCATAGGCTTCTGCTCTGCATTCCCGGCTTTCCATTCCCACCCTAACATATCTCCATTGTGCCATCCCGCCCCTTCCACTCACTGGCCTTTCCGCCACAATACCACCACCATGATGTAAATCCTCGGACCGGCTCTCCGCCTAACACACACGCCTATATCGCGCTGCTATCCCAGTGTCGAATACCACTGTGGACATACGCAAACCCAGGTGTGACATCGCCCTACACCATCAACCTACTAACATCTTTCCATGCTCACACCTGAGTCCGGACACTGCGGCAATCCGCTATCGACTAGCCCTGCGTCTTGAATCTCTCTAGCGACAAGAGTGTGTGTGCTAGCTTGTCTTCTCACGATACTAACTTCCGCTGCCTCGATCCGTCTCGACGCCATCTCTGAATCGCATCCGCGCCTGCGTCCTCCCCCCGTCCGTTCCTTCCTGTTCGTCCGCTCTGGTTATGCAATATTCTTGCCCTATTGAGAGCGAACGATAAACAATGGAAAAACATTTTTCATCTCATCCGCCTGATGTCTTTTTTACAAATGTTTTGCTATTCTCTGCTTATCCGCATTCGGCCGTCTGATGTGACAGGGCTTTAACCCCTATGGAAGTTTGGGGAGTGCCAGTCACTATGAGACTCCATTCAACAAGAGCATTTGGATGCCCTCTGTCAGAAATACTGTAGGACCCCCACTTGTAGCTGTGGGGATTTGGCACTAGATGACCTACAATGTCCTTCACAACTCTGAATTATTTGTTAATTCTCCAAAGCACTCCGACAGGCTCCAGACAAGGAATAATGGAATGGAAAACTGATCAAGGAAGAGAACTTTCACAACTTAGGAAAGTGTAAGGAGAAATTTATTCTCTGACACAGAACAACCAAACTTCCCATGGGAGAGAGAGATTGCATCTTGGACAGCTATGCTGGGGCGCATCACTTGAGACCTTTCATTAAGAGATTGCGCACTGCACTATTTTGTCAGAAATGGTGTAGGGTCTCCCGCTTGGGCGGGAGGTTGGACTAGATGACCTATAAGGTCCCTTCCAACTCTGATTATCTGTTATCTGTTAAGGAAGGAAGGAAGGATAGCAAAAACAGTTAGAGTTATATACCACTTCCCAGTGTTTTCCAGCCTTCTCTTAAGTGCCCCCAGCAATCTGTGTTCTCATTTTACCCACCTCGAAAGGATGGAAGACTGAGTCAACCTTGAGCTAATCAGAATTGAACTACCATTGGCTGTGGACAGATTTAGTCTGCAATACAACATTCTAACTGTTCCATATTAACATACTCCTAATAGGCTATTCCTATTGGACAAGAATATCCGACGCTGATTGGCTACTTTACTCAACACTGATTGGCCAATCATAGCAAGCCTATGATTGGCCAATTCAAGCGGCGGGAAAAACAAATAGCCGTCATTGGATACTAGCCGCGAGCAGTTTCTCTATATAAAGAGCTGCCGCGGCTCCTGGTTAAGACGGACTTTCTGCTCTAAATAAAAGAGCTGAAGTTATGCTGGTCTCCGAGTCTCCTTCTTCCACGAACACAACACTGGCGACGAAGGTGGGATTCTGAGAGAGGACACCAGTCAGGCACGTGGCATCGAGAACCGAGCAGACGAAATGGCCAGAACCAACTCACCACCCACACCATTCCATCCAGCAACAGAGGACTGGGAATCCTACATCGATAGATTCCTCATGTTCCTGGAGAGTAATGATCTACAAGGAATCTC
>BHFT01009850.1:0-25351 GCA_004320025.1 Laticauda laticaudata
TAAAGTTTTCTACCCAGACTTTATAGAAAAAAATAAATAAGCACAAGTGTCGTGATAACAAAGTAAACTTTATTAATAACAAACTGTAAAAAGCAAAATGACGCCAAGGCCAGGTGTCCAAAATAAGTCCACAAATATCTCAGGCCAGAGCCAGTCCCTCTGCACTCCTCTTGTCACTCGGAGGTTGTGTGCCCAGTCTAAGGTGTTAGGGTGCAAGGTGCTGTGGAGGTGGGTGCTTTGCGTGCATCGTGCTGGTCTAGGTGTTGCTGGGAGTGCCTGGCCCGCCGAGAGGACAAGCAGGTGGAACGGTTGTGTTTGAGGAAGGTTCCTCGGAGAGCTGGCTCAGCCCACGATCCTGGAAGAGGTCCTTCGCTCCATGCCATGGGGTGTCAGCCAGTACTGCAGTGAACAGAATGTACTGAGGCTCCGGCTTTGCGTGTGGGACGGAGGGATGCAGGAGTAGTGTAGTGGGGCGTGCTGGTCTGGCCAGCGGGGTGAGGACCTGGCGTGGGCTGGCATCATTGATGTGGCTGGCATCGCTGTCACGGTGGGTGTTCGCCCGATGCTGTGCCTTTATGTGGAAGCGGCTGCTGTCTGTGACTGCTGGATAACCTCGGGGTAGCTGTAGCCCTGTAGTGTAGCGAGGGGCTGTGGGAAGCCTTGGGTATGGGAGGGACATCACCTGGGTGGACGGAGGGCAGACCTGGACTAGGGTGGGAGCAGGTGCCTGTGGTGTGCTGGAGGGTTGTTAAGGCAAGCGGTAGATGATACCTCTTCTGCTATCAACACTGGTACTGGGGATCCGCCATCCGCCTTGAGACTGAGTTGTAACGTAATTTGAGGAAGGGCTTGCGGTTTGGGAGGAGGAGGATTCGATGGGACCGCTGAGAGAGTGGAGACCTATGTCTGGGTGCGGATGGTGTCCGCCTGATGCTCCACCAGGACGCTTGTGGCGTCGTGCCCTCCTGCCGTCTGGCTCTTCTGCCTACTCGTGGAGGCCGGAGGTGTGGTGGATGCAGCTTCGGCAGCGTTGGAACTCAATGTCTCCTCTCGTCCACGCGCACCAAGGTAGTCCTCATCGCTCTCGTCACCGCATGCTTTCCCCCCACGACTGCCGCGGGGGTTCTCCGCCGTGGCAGCGCTCCCAGAAACCTGGCTTGGATGCAGGAAGATGACTCTCGGGCTGGAAGAGACTGGGTCCGGCAGCAGCTGGCAGAGGGTAGACAGATGGGGTCCTGGTGCTCCTCGGTGGCGGACCTCACCCTCCAGGAAGCTACACTCTCTTCCCCCCACCATGTTATCACTCTGCTAAACAACTAATTCCCACAGCATATATGCCCTAGGTTGTCAAACCACCTAGTAGGACTGTATTACCTACCTGTCAGCTTTGGAAGCCGTATTGAGACCATATGCTCCCGCGTTGCCACATTTTAAGCCTAGGAAAATGGGAGGGGGGGATTTCTTGGAGTGTATGTAGTTAGCCATAATAACATTCTTCTTCTAATTCAAGGTCATGTTATTTTGTGCATAAGTGAGGGGAAGTCTCAGGTTGGGACAGATGGTGATTGGGGCATGTGATGTGATGATGAGTGCAGGGCATGGATTTGTAGTTTTTACTTATTGCAAGGAAGCCCGAAACTTTCAGATTTGGGATTCCCCAGATGTGCCAGTTTACAATCCAATTAGAACTTTTGAGAAGATGTCTGTCTCAGAGTTATTTGTTGGAATGGAGGTTTTCTGGAATGCTGACATTACCATCCTTCTTATCTTTTTATCTTTCCTATTACTTATTTCCTTAGCTTCTTAGGACTATAACTTTGTTGCTTGTATCTTATAGATACAAGCATTGATTTATGTTGATTGCTTTTATTTAGTATCCTATTATGACATATGTTGTTTGCTTATTTAGTATCCTATGACTATCACTCAGTTTGTATCATATGATTGATGATGATTGTATTTTATGATTATGATTTATCACTTGTTGCTTGTATGTACGCTAAGAGCTTATGCACCGGAGACAAATTCCTTGAGTGTCCAATCACCTTTGGCCAATAAAGAATTCTATTCTATTGTTGTCTGTCACAGTGCCACTAAAATTGGCTGATTCCACACTAATTCTCACCAGAGTTTTAATTTTACACTGATTTGATTTACAGATGCAAAGATCTAGACTATGCTTTCTTTTTTTAGATTGTTGTTTGTTGCACCAGATGTGATATTAGCACATTAATTCCATTGCAATTTAGTTATTGCCACAGTGTGTTGATTGCTTTGGAAATATACTCATCTATTGATGCAAGTAACAATCCCATAGAAACTAATCAATGACTTTAATTCTTCTGCTTTAAAATTGGCCCCATAATGCATTTCAGAATAGGTCAATACTGCCTGCTACATGGAATAGTATGTCTAATTTGTTTCAATTTATCATGATCATGTACCTTAGACAAGCATATTTAACATTTCGACCTGCCACTGGGAATTAACCACGCACAACTATCTTCATTTTTCCTTTGACATGTTTTCAAAGGGACGTAGAGAAATAAAGTGACAGTCCCAGGCTCATTTCCTTGGGAATGGATTCCTCTTAGTTCCACTGAAAAGTTACTTATGAATAAACATGAATCAAACTAGGCTATTAAATATCTAATTGTTCAATGTTAGCTTTATATTCAGAGAATGTATTTAGTTCAGCATCTTTACAGTTTGCCAGATAGATAATCAGATAGGGTTTCTTTGTAAGACAAATTTACAACAGCCTTTATATAGTAGTCAGTTGCCTTTATATTCAAATCTCTTTAATTGATAAGTACACTTTGAGAGGGATGCAAAAATATGAATTACCCAGTAATAAATGAATGAAATAGTTTCAAACATACCAGCATATGATGGGACACGTCTTTATGGGCTGAAACTCCACTCTGACCAGTGGTCAGTATTTATTTATTTAGAAATGTATATGGCTGCCTATCTTAAATAAATAATTCTGGGCAGCTAAAAGACCAGCCTACCAGAAGAAAATAATAGAATAATAGAACTGTAAAAAAAACCAAAGGTGTACATTCAAAGTATTCATCATGAATGATTATTATGAGTGATGGAGATTAGAATTCCTAGGGCAATACAAGGTCTGGTTAAAATATCAGACAAGCAAAAACTTACTTTAGGGTTATTATTTTGTGATCAAGCATTTTGGGAAATTACCATGGTTGTCCCTTCCTTCCTTCCTTCCTTCCTTCCTTCCTTCCTTCCTTCCTTCCTTCCTTCCTTCCTTCCTTCCCTCCTTCCCCCCCTCCCTTCCTTGTATTTTGATTTAAATTGCTAGTTGATGGAGATTCATTTTTTAAAATATATCTACTACACTGATCATATTTTGTATGGACATTATGTATATTAAGGAACAATGAACAAGCACAAGGATTATAGAAAAATGTCATTATCAAGGTGTTGGGCTGCATGGAGGACAGAAGAACCAAACATGTCTTTGAAGAATAGGGTTCACTGAGAGATCTATTGCCTATCTCTGTAATACCTGAAAGAAGTTGAGCTACTCATCAGGGGGAAAATATGTCATAAGTCTTGCTCCAAATAATTTCTCTTTTTCTCTCAGTCTTTCCTACCTGATAGCCTCCAGATTTAGAGGACCATGGATTATGTTATGTAAGAATTTTGGATTTGCATTGACTCTAATCTGAGTCATCTACTTGGAGAAAGCTAGTCTAAAAGCTTTCAGAGGATCCAAACTGATTTAATCTTTGTCTTATTAATAATTAAATCTAGTGATCTGTCTGATTTATTATTCCTCCCCATTGATCACATTTCTTTGCATGTGCTCCTTCTTGAAAATAAATATTTGATACTGAAGTAAGAGTTGATAAATCCAAAACAATTCTTTTGCTGCATTTACCCCATTCTTTTTGAATGCTACTTATTATGATCCCTTATAGATTGTGTTTTTCTCTTTTTTGTATCAGATTAAGAAAATTTAGACATGGGGTCAAAAAGGGGAGGTTTTTTTTTAAAATCTGGTGTCCTTCTTCTTCTACTGGAACTATCTAACCATAAGGTATTACAATCCAATTTGTCATCCATATTAATAGTACCACTCCTCCTTATTCTTTCAAATTTCATAAAATCCTCAGCTTTACCATATATTTCCCAATATATCAAATGTTCCTCATGTAGTTTGCTACACAGTCTTTTTAGGTGAGAGTGATGGCCTAGTAGTTAAAGACCGTGAGCAAGGTCAGCTGGAAAGTCAACAGTCCGGGTTTGAGCGCCGCATGACAGGATGAGCTCCCATTACTTGCCTCAGCTCCTGCCAACTTAGCAGTCCGAAAGCATACAAATGCAAGTAGATAAATAAGTAGTACTTTGATGGGAAGGTAACAGCACTCTGTGCACCTCGGCGTATAGTCATGCTGGCACAGAAATGTCTTCAGACAATACTTGTTTCCTTTGTTAAGAAACAGAGAGGAGCATAACTCCCCTAGAGTCAGACATGACTGGATGGGAAAATCTTTATCTTTTACAAATCTTCCTCATGTAGCTTGCTACAGGACCTTTTTAGTGGTGTCAGCCATTTTCCTACTAAGCCAAATCCCTCAGTGAGCTTCTTCAAAAGACATTTTGATCACTCAGCCCTGATCTTTTGATTCATTCTTCTCCAATCTTTTCCTGCCTTTAAATGCTTCTTTAGTTCTACTAGTTCCAGGTGCTACTGCTTTAGTTGGCTGCTGGGGTTTTTTTTTTCTTCCCTAGTTTTAGTTGCCCAGATCCAAGCTTCATACCTTTGCTACTTCTTTTGACAAGACAGTTTGGCTTGTCACCCCAGCCACCTGCAAGCTGCAAGTAAATCCCCCCCCCATGCTTCTAACTCTACTCACATCACACACCAATCGCTTGATCACAACTGTCTGTTCCTATTTTTGTCCACACAGCCTTGTCAGCATAAGCAGATGTTGTCATTTAAATGAAATGGAAAACAGAACTGTTTCAAGGAGCTCCTTTCTATGATGCTACTTTCCTTCCCTAGCTGACTTGATTTTTTTGTTCTATTTAGTGGTAGGAGAATGTATTATAGGGGGATTGTACTTCAGTATGGGCAGTCCTCAATTTATGACCATAATTAACAGATGATAGATAACAGATAATCAGAGTTGGAAGGAACCTTGTAGGTCATCTAGTCCAACCCCTTGCCCAAGCAGAAGACCCGTCACCATTTCTGACAAATGGGAGTCCAGTCTGTTCTTGAAAGTCTCAAGTGATGAGGCTCCCCCAACTTCCAAGGGCAAGCTGTTCCATTGGTTGATTGTTCTCACTGTCAGAAAGTTTCTCCTTATTTCTAGATTAAATCTCTCCTTGCTCCTGGTTCAGTTTCATCCTTTCGCTAATTCCTGGTCTTCAGGTGCTTTGGAGAATAACTTTTATGAACTACCAGTATGCAGCAGCAGCCTTCTAAATTGCATTAACAGAGGGAAACAGTCGAGATCCAATGAGGTACTAATGCCACTCTACAAAGCTTAGTAAGACCACACCTAGAGTACTGCATCCAATTTTGTTCACCACATTATAAAAAAGACATTGTGACTCTAGAAAAGTACAGAGAAGAGCAACCAGGATGATTGGACTGGAGACTAAACCATATGAGGAACGGTGGCAAGACTGGGCATGGCTAGTCTAGAGAAGGACCAGGGGAAGATGGATAGAGGTCTTCCATTATTTGAAGGGCTGCCACAGAGAGGAAGAGGTCAAGCTATTTGGTAAAGCACTTGAAGGTCAGACAAGAAATATGGATGGAACCTGAACAACAAGGAGAGATTTAATCTGGAAATAAGGAGAAACTTTCTGACAGTGAGAACAATCAACCCATGGAACAGCTTGCCCTCAGAAGTTGTGGGAGAGCCATCACTTGAGACTTTCAAGAAGAGACTGGACTGCCATTTGTCAGAAATGGTGTAGGGTCTCCCACTTGGGCAAAGGGTTGGACTAGATGATCTATAAGGTCCCTTCCAACTCTGATTATCTGATGTCTGCATATAAGTCTAAGTGCTATTGCTATCCTCAGTCCACAATTTAAGGTTAAAAAAAGGAAAAAATTAACATTGGAAATGACTTCAAATGGATAGCAACACTCTGGGTAACATAAAAAGTAGTCAGCAATTATAGACTTTTAGCAACCATGTCAATTTATCTATGTGGCCACGTGTTTCATGTTTGAAGGCAATCCTTTATTATAGAAGTGGGCCATTTTTTATGACTAGAGTACACTTGAACAAAAATACAAAGCTTCTCTCAGCGTCACCACTGTGAGATCTCTGGGAACCACAAAATCAAACTGGGGAGCAAAATACTACTAGGGATTGCCTACCCTATTGAAACAGCTTGTTTTTCCAAAATTGCCTTAACAATAAGGAAGGAGACCAAGGCATTAATTACTTAACAACAGAAAACTTATGGGCATCCGACATCTGTCCTCTGGACACAGTATTCCCCACTCTAGTGAGAGATTTGCATTTAAATTATGGTAAGGGTTTGTTATTTATCTTAGAATGCCTAGATATGTCTTTTATTTGGAGATATGTTCTAAAGCAAGTAAGAAATCTGGATCTATCATAATCTCCTATTTTTAATACCTGTAATGTAGAACAGACAAAGAAGAGAACAACAAACGAAGCAACATTGTCCTTCCCTAAATTGCAGGAATATCTGAAAAGTTTAGGAGAATTTTCAGCCAACACAGACACACTTTAAATCCAAAAATACAGTAAGACAGAAGCTTGTCCACCTCAAGGATAAAACACCCAGATACAAACTGAGCAACGTGATATAAAGCAGTACAATGCAGCGAGACATGTGCAGATTTGTACATTGGAGAAACAAAACAAGCACTTCACAAATGCATGGCACAACAAAGGAGAGCAAACCCATCAAGATTCAGCAGTCCATCTATATCTGAAAGACAAAGGTCATTCTTTTGAAGATAGTAAAGTCCACATTCTAGACAGGAGTGGTGCTATGGTGGAGCTCTCACCTCACAATGAGGTGGTTGTGAGTTTGATCCTAGGTAGAGACAGATATCCCTATCTCTGGGCACAATGAGAATATATATGCTGAACAAAATTCCGCATTGATGACAGGAAAGGCATCTGGCCATTAAATAATCCATTCAGTTGCCCAGACTCCATCCCACAAGGGATTATGGGGTTGTTAAAAGATGATGAAAGCCCACATTCTGGACAGAGAGGACCACTGGTTTGAAAAAGGAGTCAAAGAGGCCATCTACACAGCCCTCTCTCAACGGAGTGTGAGGAGGATACAACAACACTGTCTCCTGTTTACAACACAGTCCTTTCAGCAGTTCCAAGAAGATTCTATACCCATTTGCACTCAGATTCAGGTCACCCTGAGGGCACAGTTAAACCTCCAAGAGGCCTCTATGACTCTCAGAAAGAAGTGCTAATGGCCAGATGACCACAAGGAATATAAATCTTTCCTTCTCCACCATTCAGTCAAAACTGAAGAAGCTTCTCGGATGAGAAACGATACATTTTCAAGGAAGAAAAACAAACAATCCAGTTGCTTTTTGAAAAAGCACCATGACTTGGATGGCTGAGAATCTCCATCGACATGATCACTAAAACGCCCTAAGGGCTACAGCTTCCTTTTCATCCTTTGGTATCATCCTGTGATATGCATTTTTACAGCTCAAATCTGGTAGCCATAGGCACACAAACGTCAGAGTAACAATAGTTTATAAATAGCATTTTTTTTGAAAGCAAGATTTGCTTTTGTCAGCCTTCTTAGATGCAATTTAGCTGCATGATTGCTGTTTTAAGTGGAGTTTCATACTGAATAAGCCATCACTCAAATAATTGGTTGCTCAACACTTTTTATTCAGGCTTCATTTATTTATTTTTTTAATTGACAACAGGAATGTGATGTTACACAGCCTTTTGACTGCAATTCCAAACCTTCCTTGCACAGTTTCTCTTTTTTGTTGCTGTTGCATACTTCAACACATACTTTAAACTTTCTCTCTCTCTTTTTGTATTCTTTTACTTTTTCCCCAAAGAAAAAAATATAAAAGTCAGAATAAAAAAATACAAGAACTACAAACAAGAAACACAAAGAAAGAATAGAAAAAAGTGTATATAACAAATATAAAATTAACAGTAACCATCACCCTGGTGAAGTGCTGATACCTGTATCTCAAACAAATTTAATAGGTTTCCCTCCTCCCCCGTGCATTACAGAGTCTACAAATAGACATATATTTTCCATCTAGGCTTGCTAAATTACTGTTTTGCATCACATTCTCTTCACAAATATTGCAAATATAAAAAATCTCTGTCAATCAAGTCGATCCAATACCTGCTAAGAAGCTGTTAACTGTTAAACACCCCCCCCAAATAAATTAATCTTCAAAGTCTTCTGTTCATAGTCCATTGTTATATTTAATTTACAGAAACTCCACAAACAGCTTCCAATCTCTTCAAAACTTGTCCAAACCACAGTATCTAATCAACATGGTTAATTTTGCCATCTCTAAACTTTCCAATACACTTGGAAGAATCTCCTAAGCATCTGAGTGAAGAGAGTAGGAGAGAGCAAGTCAAGGCAATGTGAAGATTGCTCTAGATATGGGACAAAGCCAACCAGTTGTCCTTCCCACCCATCTGTCTACAATTAAGTTGAGAACCAAAAATTCTAGGAGCAGAGATTTCAATTCTGTCAACCACCCAAATTTGTCTAGCTTACAAACTGGGAAGTACAGATGAAACAAAACAAAGCAAAAACAACAACCCATCACTATTAGACCGATAGAATGGCAAGTAAAAGAAATACCAAATTATTTGACACCCATCCCTTGGACAAATTCAAGCCTAAAAGCAGGGGTAGGATGCAAATATATTTCCTCCTGGTTCTGTGGGTATGACAAGGTGGGAGTGGCTAGGTGGGTATGGCCATGTAACTGGGTGGGCATGGCTTTTTTTTTTTTTGNTCCTGGGAACAAAAATGGGTTCCCTGAGGCTCATGAGGCAAAAAATGGAGCATTGGAGGGCTCAAATGTCCCCCTGCACACACTTTTTTGCCTCCTGAGCCCCAGGGAGCCCTCCTGGGCAAAGCAGTAAGATAGCAAGGGGGATCCTGGCACAGCTGATTGTCAGAACAGCTGATCATCAAGAGGAAAAAGAAAAAAGAAGTACCGTTCAGCCAAACCGGTAGATGTTTTTTTACTACTGGTTCGGCCGAATGGTAGCATTTTTTACTACCAGTTTGCCCGAACTGGGTCAAACCAGTAGAATACCATCACTGCCTAAGAGCCCTGCCTAGCTGTGATAAGTTTAAAGCCTGGGAACTTCTGCCAAATTCCTGACAAATAGAAATGATACCTATCGAAATATATTGTGCAGATTCAGCATACACAATCTCATTTACCTGGCCTAGATATAAATGGCCAGAGAGGCACGGCTGCTTTCTCATTCAGCTGTCATACGGTCAATTGAACACTAGCAAGCCTTTTACAATGGCGGGTTCATCTTCCTCAATTTGTTAAGTGGCTAATTACAAAGGTTCACAAAAGACATGACATGAGGGAAGGGCAAAGCTGCATTCATGTCAGGGGCCCCCAGGAGGAACAAGTGTCATTTGTGAAAACAAAGCACAAAATTAAACAGTGTCTGTACGGTAATGAGCTTCAAGGAATTGGTGGTTAATGGGGGGAAAGCACACCCTTCCCAACAGAAACAAAAGCACTCCAAATAGTTCTTTTTTACATGTGTCAACCCGCCCCTTATGTAACCCTTCATGAACACCAAATCCATTGTTAAGATGATATTCTCAGGCAAGACCGTATGCTAACAAGCTAAATAAAGGAGGGGGGTCTCCCATTTATTTGATCATACGATTTTCATTTCCCCTTCCATGCCAAGTCAAGAATAGCTGTAAAAATTCCTGCCAGCTGTCTGGGAGGCTGCCTTTCTCTCCAGATTAGAAGGCCTTAAAAGGATGCCACAGGACCTATTACTGGAACATAAGCCGTGGTTTATTTCAGGTCAAATGGAATCAGTTTCTTAGCAAATCTGTAATCTGTAAAACAAGTCCTCCAACTGCAAAATATCATAAGCTTCCATCCATCAGTCAACTTTAAAGGTGAATGTGTAGCAGGCTGAACATGCTTATATTGGATGGCATCTTTTAATAAGAGGAGGAGAGAAAAAAGAAGAAGAATCTCTCCTTTATTGCACTGTTTTCCTTTTTTAATCAGAGCTCCTTTCAGAATCGTAGTTCGCTTCATTATATAAGGCATCTGCAAATATATATAATTTATTTCCCGGTGGGAAAACTCAATCCCCTTTAATGTATTCATGAAAGGTGAATGCATAGTGTTTTAGATATGACAAAGGCATCATAATATGTAGTGTATACATATATGAGGGGTGTGTGTGTGTGTGTATGTGTGTGGTTAAGCTTCCCTAATATGGCATGATTCATGAATTTGTAAGTGAACAAAAGCAGACATATTTGTGTGGAACCAAATCAGATGTGGTATATTTCGGTAAATATGATGAGAAATGGTGCAAATGCTCTCAGTGTACATAACAGAAAAGATACATTCGTCAAGAATCGTAAGCTACAACACTTAATAATAGTCATCGGGTACAATAAGCAATCCAATCCAATCTTTAAAGTTTCAAAACAGTAAGTAAGACTAATGCAAATGTGTGGACATTCTTTCAATCAGAATACTTCAGAATATCTCCTTTGGGGAAAATAACATCTTCCAAATATTTCCTGTAAACAGCAAAGACTCCAAGACTTTCTAGGCTTTGCTTTGAATTTTTTCACCCATTCTTCTTTGCCGAATTCCGCTTCCTCAGAAATCTTATCACATTTTCTTGCATACCATGGATGGAATAGAGGGATCGAATCAAGGTCATTTGAAGTTCTAGTACCACTTTACAAGACCTCAGTGAGATCACACTTTGAAAACTGCATCCAGTGTTGGTCACCACAACCCCCCCAAAAGATGTTGAGGTTCTGGAATGAGTGCACAAGAGAGCAAAGAAAAATGATAAGGGGACTGGAGGCTAAATATATGAAGAACGGTTACAGAAACTGGGCATGTCTAGTCTAATGAAAAGAAGGCCCAGGGGTGACATGACAGCAGTGTTTCAATATCTAAGGAGTTGCCAAAAAGAAGAGGGACTCAACCTATTTTCCAAACTACCAGAAAGCAAGACAGGAAATAATGAATGAAAACTGTCATGCTGCTGGTGGAGACTGACTCTGAGGGAGAGGAGAAACAGCCAACAGGGAGTGGAAGTGTGACTCCAAAGGTTGTGGAGGAGGCTGGGGAAGGGCAGAAGTCAGCTGAGCAGTCCAAGGAGGACCCAGGACCATTCCCTCTCCATCCTAGGGCATGCAGGGAGGAGAGGATAAGAGAAAGATGTGGTCTACTCAGGAGGAGAGGGCCTTGATCCTCTTCATGGGCTGCAGCTATGATAACTGAATAAGAGGTCTGACATGCTTACGGGCAAACACTGGAAACAAAGCATGGAAATATATCTAGTTTATGGTTCCTCTCTGAGTTTGGCATCCTTCCTAGTGCATGTTATCTGCAGATATCCTCCAGCCCTTATCTTGCCTGGTTTGTGTTGCCTTTTTCCTTCTTCTTGTAACTGTTTGTGTGGGAGTTTTTTGTCTTCCGTCAAGAATATTTGGAGCTTGGGAACAAAGTGAAGGAATAAAAGGGGCTTCATCTGTTTTCTGTGACTGTGTTTGTTTTGTATCCCACCCTGGATCATCACAGAAAACTAACCAAGGAGAGAAGTAACCTGGAACTAAGGAGAAATTTCCTAGCAGTGGGAGTAATCAACCAATGGATTAACTTGCCTTCAGAAGTTGTGGGCGCTCCATCACTGGAGGCTTTTAAGAAGAAACTGGACAGCCATTTGTCTGGAATGGTAGAGGGTCTCCTGCTGAAGGAGGAGGTTGGACTAGAAGACCTCCGAGATCCCTTCCTTCTCTGTTATTCTTTGTTCTATGCTGGAGATCTTTTGCCAGCATTCAGTAGTATCCAAGACCAGGAAGGCTGTTCTTAAGCCTTTCTGCTTCCTGTCAAATAACTTTTATCTGATTTGGAAGTATATTTGAGATGGATACTTTTACAATTTTTAGATTTTTTTAAAAAAAAATCTCATCTAATCTTTACAGGCAATCCTTGATTTACAATCATTTACTGACCGTTTGAAGTTACAATGGCATCAAAAAAAAGTGACTTATGACCATTTATCACACTAATGACCATTGCAGCCTCCCCAGAGGTGGGGTTCTACCAGAACACCTATTCGCGAGAACCGGTTGTTAACATTTTAAGCAGTTCAGAGAACCGGTTGTTAGAAGAAATTACTGGGCTAATCCTGTAAGGAAGGCAGGAAGGAAACATTCTGGTATTGCTTACAGAAACTGCCTCTCCGTTAACCCTTATTACATTCTTGGCAGGACTAGACTTCCTGTCTCAGGAACATCTCTGGAATTTTTTTTTCCTCCTTTGCTGGTACTTTGCTTATGTGGAGTGACCATTCAAAGATACAAAGGCACTGAAAAAAGTGACTTATTACCATTTTTCACATTTACGACTGTTGCAGCATCCCCACAGTCACGAGAGGCCAGACGAGCAGAGGCATGCCTCGATGTAAGTGATGTTGAGTTGGCCATGCCCAGCCAGTCACATGACCACCAAACCACACCCACCACCTAAGCCATGCCCACAGAACCAGTTGTTAAAAAATTTGAATCCCGCCCCTGAGCCTCCCCCATGGTCACGTGATTTACATTTGGATGCTTGACAACTGGTTCATATTTATGACCATTACTGCATCCCAGGGGGTTGTGTGATCCCCTTTTGTGACTTCTGACAAGGAAAGCCAATGGGGAAGCCAGATTCACTTGACAACCATGTTACCAACTGAACAACTGCAGTGATTCACTCAAACAACTGTGCCAAGAAAGGTCATAGAATGGGAGATGTCTCACTTAGCAACATAAATGTTGGCCTCAATTGTGGTCATAAGTCGAGTTCTACCTGTACAAACAAAAAGAAAATAATTCAGGAAATGGGGGGATTCATAGACTGCATCTCCATGTGATAAGGAGGCAAGCAGAATCTGATAGATATTATTAACCTCCAGAGGACACTGTTAATGCCGCTGTCAGGATTCCGGCAGGCACCCCAATTAAATCATGAGTCTCAAGCCAAACTTCCAAAACTTCAGAAGTATTTATTGGGAATTAACATGTCTGGCACTGCCTGGGTGTAGCCGACTCTGAGACATATAATTCATTGTCACCCTTGACTCTGGTTTTCCCCCACCCCCTGGGGGAATATCATAATTCATATTCTCCAATGGGACACATCCACAGCTAAGAGTCATTAATCATGTTCTCCAGTTAGAATTTTGTGTGGCAGAAACTTCAGTCACCTAGTTACTATCTTTGAAAAACTATTTATGGAATGCACCTTCGCTTTCCAAGTTGCTGCACTGCTCTTTCAAATCCCTTCCCCTCCCTTCCTTTCTGTTGGCTACTCTAAAAAGACCATAGAAAGATTTTATGAGTTGACGGCCAGATTTAAAATAAAAATTGTCTCAGGATTTCCTGCCGTTCCCTTTATACATCTGGTAAGTACATATACTACAAATATTTGTGGAGAGGGCAATTGTCTTTATCTAAAACTTCAGAAATGAGTTCTTGGGTCTCAGGTGATGAGAACATTTGGGTATCTACTTATCCATAAAGATTTTTCCTCGTGAGCAGGATAAAGTTGCCAAGTTAATAAATCTTTCATTAAAAATGAATACTAAATATTCTTGAGACTGCTTTATAATACAGCACTAATGTCTTTTTAAAAATGTCATGTCTAGCCTATTCATTTAAAATTTTAAGCATTGCACTGTTTTGCTTCTCTACAATACCTTCCCCCCCACGCACACACCTCCCAGCCCCAAACCCGAACCACACTGTTATTAAAGAATGGAAGTTTTCTGGTGAATGAAGCAGTCCAACTGCTTTTCATGACAAAGCTTGTAATTAGAAGACCAATTTAATAGTGAATCAGGCAGAAATATTCAAACCATGACAAATGGCTTTAATAATGCAGCTTGCAAAGCCTGAACAGAAATAAATTTCACTCCCAAAACTCTGGTGCTTTTCTTTCTTTCTTTCTTTCTTTCTTTCTTTCTTTCTTTCTTTCTTTCTTTCTTTCTTTCTTTCTTTCTCTTTCTTTCTTTCTTCCCCCCCCCGACTGCCTGGAAGATGAAACTGTCCAGGAGGGGTTTTATTTCCTTATACAGTAACCCTTTTACAGATTTTTAAGTGGGCCAAATAGCTTGCAAATGCAAACGCATCCTTCAAAACTCTGGAGGTTTTTTTTTTTTCCCCTGAAGGTACATTGGGTCTCAAGCCCCATCCCAGAGGAAAAAAAAAGATTTATTTTCCTTTGACATTCTGCAGTGCCNTTTTTCCCCTGAAGGTACATTGGGTCTCAAGCCCCATCCCAGAGGAAAAAAAAGATTTATTTTCCTTTGACATTCTGCAGTGCCACTGCAAGGCTGTTTTATCATTATAACCGTGCCTTGCAATAGACAGAGGCTACAGCAGCCAGAGAATTGAAAGGTAATTTCAATTTTTTTGTCATAAGTTGGTTAAACCGTATGCATTCCGTGGTCCTGAAAAATTTGACCATTCTGCCCATGCCAAGGCTTCGTAATTGGATAGTAAGCATGTTCAAAGACTAATTTAGTGAATTGCACAATATTTTAAATGGAATTATGCAGGTTTATGAGCCCTCAGAGGGTTGAACTAGCAGCCTCCAGAGGACAGCTGTTTATCAGTAAATGATATTAGCAGCTCACACCTACCTTTTGTCTTCATTATATTGTTGCTCTTCCAATCGTAGGTCACACCTGAGGCCTGCTTTGATAATTTGTCATTATTGTCTTGCCCACTGGAGCACAAAGTTGATAAAACAAAGGCTTCTCACTTTATACACTATATTGAAAGTGGAGGAATCCTTTTATGTTGTTATTATTATTACCATGATTAGCCATCCCTATTCAACTTTATATAAGAAAGGCTCTAGCCTACCAAATAAAAAGGGATATCCTTCCGAGCCTGTGCAAAATTCACACAAATTTGGAGTTTATTATATGTGATAAAAATCAACCTTTCAGGTTTTCATACAACTGGAGACTCTTGAACAATAAATAAGAGCTTTATTATGGAGTGTTTGCAAAAGGGAATTCTGCGCTCATGGGTGGAGCCATAGAAGACATTTCTCCTAGAAAGGCTGGGGTTTATATACAGTTTCAAATATATACAGTCACTGCCCCTTTCCGGATTCACAATCTATCAATCCAACTACTCATCACCCTACGCAACACCTTACTATTTTAGTATACCATCTGTTTCCTTGTCCTGTTTCCATTTCCAGTAATCTTCATCATTAACATGACACTGGACTGCGTGGCCTGCCAAATATATTACCTTCATACAAAACATTATTCTTACATAATATTCCAGTGAATTGTCTTAGGTTAACCAAGAGGTTAAAAATGGCATTACCATTGCTTTATATTTTCACAGGTATAATTTTACATAACACATTATAGCTTTTTCATTTCTTTGTCAAGGTTACACCAAAGAGGGGTTTGCGAATGCCAGCCCTGTCACTGCCCTGTAATACAGAACAACCTAGGTGCATTCCCAAATATTTTTAAATTAAACATTACAAAAATGGTTAAACTTATGAAACTGTGACAATTTCATGCTTCTGAGAAGTAATTCATTCTTGGATGAAAATGATGCCAAAATATTATATGATGTAATTCAAAAATAATATGGTAGTCAAGGTATCATATAGAAGTAAGCCAGCCATGGGCTGCAATTGTCAAAAAAGCCAACACGGTTCTAGGGTGCATACACAGAGGGATAGAATCAAGATCACATGAAGTGTTAATACCACTTTATAATGCCTTGGTAAGGCCACACATGGAATACTGCATTCAATTTTGGTTGTCACAATGTAAAAAAGATGCTGAGGCTCTAGAAAGAGTGTAGAGAAGAGCAACAAAGATGATTGCGGGACTGGAGGCTAAAACATATAAAGAATGGTTGCTGGAAGTGAGTATGTCTAATTTGATGAAAAGAAGGACTGGAGTGACGTAATATCAGTGTTCCAATATCTCAGGGGCTGCCCCAAAGAAGAGGGAGTCAAGTTATTCTTCAAAGCACCTAAGGGCAGGACAAGAAGCAATGGATGGAAACTAATCAAGGAGAGAAGCCACCTGGAATTGAGGAGAAACTTCCTAACAGTGAGGACAATTAACCAATGGAACAGCTTGCCTTCAGTTGTTGTGGGTGTTTCATCACTAGAGGTTGAAATTTCCTGCCAGTTAGACTAATTAATCAGTGGAACAACTTGCCTCCAGAAGTTGTAAATGCTCCAGTACTGGAAGTTTTCAAGAAGAGATTGGATAACTATTTGTCTGAAATGGTATAGGGTTTCCTGCTTAAACAGGAGATTGGACTAGAAAACCTCCAAGGTCCCTTCCAACTCTGCTATTCTATTCTATTCTATTCTATTCTATGGTGCTCAATCACTAAATCATGTCTGATTCTTCGTGACCCCATGGAGCATAGCACACCAGATCCTGCTGTCTTCTGCGGTGATCCAGAGTCCCCCCAAACTCTTGTCTACTGTGTCAATGACACTATCTAACTATCTCATCCTCTGCAAACCCCTTCTTTTATCTTCAATCTTAGTTATTCCTTGGAAGTATTTATCATCTATCTTTCAATGCCCAAGGTGCTTTCTAACCAAGCATAATTTTAAAAAAAACAACAACATTGCAAGATAAATGTCTTTGGAGATTCTCAATCATCCAGATCATGGCTGTCCAGAGGTACTTTTCAAATACAACTGGACTTTTTTTTTAAAAAAAATATTCCTTGAAGATGTTTCACTTCTCATGAAGGAAGCTTCTTCAATTCTCATCCAAGAAGCTTTTTCAGAAGAAAGAAAAACTAAGGAAGTCTTAGTTGCCTTTTGAAAAACACAACTGGGATTGAAAGGTAAAAATTCCTGAGAGTTGAGCTGAGGTTCTGAGTGTTAGATAGATAGATAGATAGATAGATAGATAGATAGATAGATAGATAGATAGATAGATAGATAGACAGACAGACAGATTGGACACACAAAGAATTTGTCTTGGTATAAATACTCTCAATATACATAAAAGAAAAAATACAATCAAATCATACTAGGAAACAGGCAATATAAATCGTAAGGATGCAAGTGACAAAGTTACAGTCCTACAATCACAAGTGGGAGAGGATAGGTGATAAGGAGTGATGAGAAGATTAACAGTGTTTCTAGGATATTTCACATAGCATTTTTGACAGCAATATGGAGATGCTTCATCACTGTTTTTTTTTTGAAATGGGACTTTTTTTTTTTACAACTTTCCTTTTTGGCCCTCAACTCTGGATTTCTTGATAGTTTCTTGATAGTTTTCCATTCAGTTCTTCTCCAGGTGTGATGTTGTTTGGTTTTGGGGGGAGAATCAGTCACATGCTCTGATTAAAAGGTACAACCATTTCATATAATTAATAAAATGTCAAATGCTAATCAACATTTTCATGAGCAGTGATAGGAATGTCCTGTCATTTACTTTTTTTAAAATGTGCATTTTTGTGACAAGTGTATATGAAACTATGATTAAAAACTGAAAAAGTATGGTTGCATAGCAAGGACAGTTGTATACAATCCCTGTTGTAAGTCTCTCATCTGGACAACCTTGCTTAGTAAAATTGGACAATTTATCACTCTGATGCCTGCAGCAGTATGCACTTCACGCAAGTGATTAGTTTCCAGCTTTGATGTATTTCAGGAAAGTACTACTCAGAATAAGAAGGTCAGCCCAGAGCTTAAACTACCTCATGTAGTCAGCAAGTCTTGAAGGATTAATAGTGGGATGGTGTTGCTTGTGTTTTTCAGTGTCCCAGTGTTGATAGCACTTGGCCACTATTTGCATTGGGCTGGTGTTCACCTATCACTGGGAGTTAGAGTAGTGAAATCAATGAGGTTTCTAACTGAAAAGAAAAATGTTCCATCAATACATTCAGTAGGCCACTGAAATCTGATAATTCCACAACATTTAAGGTAAAATAACTCAATGCATATTGATGTTTGTTGGCGATCTCTAGGAATTTTAGATTGCTGGGAATCAGAAAATTTTGATGGATCTAAAGTACTATTAAATTATCATTAATTAACCTACATTAATTCTTATTTCTGTCATTTGCAGATATAGGACAATGTATGTTGCAGTTTAAAACATGTGCTATATGTTGTCATAATGGCTTCTAATACTTACTGGAACATCTTAAGAAATTACCAAGATCTTTTTAATTCTATTTTCTATCATTATTAGTAAATGTCAGTATTTATTAATATAGAACTAAAAGTGCCTAGAATTCTACTGCGTTATGTTTTATTTTTCCTGGTTACATATAATCCTATAAAACAATAACTCCATATTATTATGCCATGGTATTAAACATCATGCCACCAGTGAACAAAAGCCAACAATGTAGAATAGGGGAGAGAATATGCAATACTATAAAATCATGTTATCGGAGTAGCATTGTGATCTAGCTATATAAAACTTCTAATTAGATATCTGGTCTTGGAAGGCACTCTATTTGTTAATGTAATAATCCATGAGATTCTTGAGAAACAGTAAAAATTGCTTATTTTCCTTAGTCGTAAAATGATGGTAGGCTTCATGTGACCTCGAAAGCAATAACAGAAAGCACACCAAATTGAAAATCTGTCTGTCAAATAGATTTGATTGGGGGATGGGAGAGTGACAGGTTTGGCCAATGTCATACATGTGCTGTATTTAAACTTTTCCAATAGTTCCACATACAGTACTATTAGCTATAGAATATTACCATTATTTGGAATATATAACTTTAATATTATTTCTTTATTGGCTTCCTATCCATTTTTGTTCCTTAAATTCAAATGCTAATCATTAGTGGAGGTAAGTAAAAGAAACTCTACTGTGTGAAAACAGAATGTTCCAAGTTTCTCTAGAGCAGGGGTCCCCAACCACCAGTCCCCGGACTGGTATCAGTCCGTGGATCATTTTGTACCTGGCCGCAAAGCTTGGGCGCCACCATCTTGTTTCGACGGCACTTCCAGGTTTTCAGTTGCTTCCGGGTTTTTGGTTGGAAAGCGGTGTTTGGGTGCTGAAGGAATCCTTGTGCCTTAGTTTCGTCGAAGGGGGAGGGCGGCTTCGAACAAAGAGCCGTCCCGATGACAGTGGAGTCTTGCGTTACTCAGGTAATGGAAGAGTGAATAATCGTGAAACCGGTCCTTGGTACAAAATAGGCCGGGGAGCACTGCTCTAGAGTATTATCTCCCAAAATACAACTTGGGTATAGTTTGTTATTTTTTCCCTTCCTTCCTTCCTTCCTTCCTTCTTTCCTTCCTTCCTCCCTCTCTCTCTCTCCCATCCATATCTATCTATCTATCTATCTATCTATCTATCTATCTATCTATCTATCTATCTATCTATCTATCTATCATATTTATATGGCTAGCCATATCACAAAACATGATGCTAAGGTGATAATAAAAAATAGCAATAGCACTGAGATTTACACTTTGCATCACAGTGCTTTACAGCCGTCTCTAAATGGTTTACAGAGTCAGCATCCAACAATCTGGATCATCATTTTACTCACTTCAGAAGGATGGAAGGCGGAGTCAACCTTGAGCCTGGTGAGATTTGAACTGCCAAATTGCAGTCAGCTGGCAGTCCAGAGAAGTAGCCTGCAGTACTGCACTCTAACCACTGCGCCACCATGGCTCATTCATGACCCCATAAAATGAAAATATTTAAAAGCATTCTACAATTAAACATTAATATTATTATTAAAAGGTTAGAAGAGAGAGCAGTAGATGTAACAAACAGTAGAGCCACTTCATGAAGTCACCATTCCCTTGGAGTTTCCAAGGTTGATGATGGAGCCAACTTTTGAGGGACTTCCACAAGATTATCAGAGATGGAATCAACCTCATCCTCAGGTGACAATGTTCCACAGGTGGGATCCATGGCATCAAAAGCCCATTTTCTCTCATTTTGTTTATCGAAAACAAAGTTGTATTTTCAAAAGGTAACAATGATACTCTTAATACATAGATAGAAAATTACTGAAGTTATACAAATAAAGCTCAATTTATATTATTTTTCAATGGGATTATTCTAAAACAGGAATTAGCATCCCATATTCCAGATGTAGATTTTGAGCTGGCATTCTTGATAGAAAATCAGAACATTTTAGGTCAGGGGTAATCAAACTCAATTTCATTGAGGGCTGCATCAGGGTTGTGTTTGGCCTCAGGGTGTCTGGGGGTGTGGGCGTGACTGGGGTGGGTATGTCCAGCTCAGTGGTGGGATTCAATTTTTCTTACTACTGGTTCTGTGGGTGTGGCTTGGTGAGCATGGCAGGGGAAGGATAGTGTAAAATCTCCAGTCAGAGGTGATATTTGCCTGTTCTCTGAATTACTCAAAACTTTCACTACCGGTTCTCCAGAACTGGTCAGAACCTGCTGAATACCACCTCTCATCCAGCTCAATGTCATTCATGTTGGGGACATCTGTGGAGGCTCAGGTGATCCATTGTTTTCAGCTGAGGAATTTCTCGATGCCTTCTTGCCTTGTGATCAAAGCACCCTGTGGGCCTGATCCAGCCTGGGGCCTTCAGTTTGACACCCCTGTTCTAGGTAATTCTGGAATAATTTATTATTAGACAACAAAGTTTTACACAATTAGTAATAATGTTTAATATTTATCCAGGAAGTTTAATGGGCCACTCTCTCTCCTGTATGCTTGCCCATCTGCTGAAGATTACAGGAGAGTTCCTGTTATTTATCCAAGCACTGCCAGATACTTTGTCTAGCAAGACTTTTTAGGATTTTTTTCAGAGTGGTGGCATGTGGCATGGCTTGATGCAGCCAAATTACTACAGCTGGCATTGAATTTATGTTTCTTTGGTAGCAGCTGTTCTTATGGCAGGCAACCCTACAAAAATTATGTCAAATTCTTTTATTTTTGTTAATTTCCAAAGGCATTTAGTCTTTGGTACCTGTTTGTATTTTGAGACATTACCCAAGTTAAATATCTTTTGCAAAACTTGAATGCACGCTTACTATTTGTGTGAAGTTGCTTATAGATTCAGAATAAAAGAACTAAAATAGAGCAAGTGCAGCAACCATCCATTTGATCGAGTGGTTGATTATTAAGTGCAAAGTTGTTAATAATGCCCCAAAGGCAATGGACTTAATAGGTCTTCTATGCAATTAGTCAGTGAGGATAATTTGCCAATGAATCCAACCTTTTAGGATGTGATTATCATTCTGACTACTTTCAACAGCCGTGGGCTCTTCTGAGCAACCATCATAAGGTTTGAAAAGAAAGACAATCACCATTACTGGGAAAGGCTACAAGAAGTATCTCAACTAGATAGAAATTGTAATAATAACAATTGCATGGGAAATCCTTCCATTCACCGCTATCCAGTCAGAGCTGAAGAATGGATGAGAAGCAAAATGTCTTCAAAGAAAAACCAGAAAGTCCAGTTGCCTCTTGAAAAAGCACCTTTGGGTGGTGAGATAAGGTTTCTGTTCACCTGGGACATGCAGTAACTTAGCCTTTTGCATTGTGCTGTAGAGCAGCTAGAAGGAACGCACTGACTAGATGGACTAGAAAGACTGACTAGGGGCCTCTCAAATATCTAATAAATTGTAAACTCAAAATCAATTTATGATCCTCCATGTCTCTCCAGTAAAGAAAATTATCCCTGCAGGTAGACTCAGTACATCTAAAATCCAAAGTTATTAGAGACAGTTTTGTGAAAAGGATCATTAATTATGACACATGAAAGTTTAATAGGTGGCTTATTTCTGCAGGAGTCAAGATCAAAGAATTGCCATCTGACAAACTAGCAGATATGTTAACATTAACCATTCTATAGAGTAGCTATTCATCTCCATTCTTCTTTATAGGATTATGTTTGCTAATTTGTTTTAGAGAAATATCTGTCTTTCTTGCATGTATTTTATTTACTGTTCTTCATTGTTTGATATCATTGTTTGATAGTCCTCTAGCAAGACACTTATTTATCCATCAAGGACACAACCCACCATCATTGTATGGGTCTCTTTGACCAGGGGCTGGACTAGAAGACCTCCAAGATCCCTTCCAGCTCCATTCTGATTGACCAGTTGCTTTATCTATAGGTAGTCCTTGAGGTACTATAGTTTTCATTCAGTGACTGTTTAAAGTTACCATGACATGGAAAAAGTGTCTTATGACCATTTTTCACAGTTATAACCATTTTAACTTCCCTATGGTCACATGATCAAAATTCAGATGCTTGGTAATAGGTTCATACCTATGCTGATTACAGTGTCCTTGGATCATGTGATCCCTTTTTGCAACCTTCTGACCAATAAAGTCAATGGGGAGGTCAGATTCACTCTACAACCTTGTTACTGACTTAACAACTGCAATGATTCACTTAACAATGGGGGCAAGAAAGGTCAAAAAATGGGGCAAAATTCCCTTAACAATTGTCTCACTTAACCACAGAAATGTCGGACTCAAATGTGGTTATAAGTCAAGGATAGAATAAGACTTCTATCTTATTTTTTTCTTCCTGCCATGGCACAAATGTTCTGGGTGACTTAGAATTGAGCTGTGAAATAGTTAACATAAAATTTAAGAATAAAATGGAATGGAGTGGAGTGCAGTGGAGTGCAGTGGAAGGGAAGGGAAGGGAAAGGGAATAGAATAGAATTCTTTAGCCAAGTGTGATTGCATAGGAATGGAATGGAATGGAATGGAATGAAGTGGAGTGGAGTGGAGTGGAGTGGAGGAGAGGAGAGGAGAGGAGAGGAGAGGAGAGGAGAGGAGAGGAGAATACTTATTGCCCGAGGTGTGATTGGAATGGAATGGAATAGAATAGAATAGAATTGAAAATTAGAGTAGAGTGTAATGGAAAGAATGGAATAGGAATTTAGAGTAGAGTAGAGTAGGGTAGAGTAGAATAGAATAGAATAGAATAGAATAGAATAGAATAGAATTCTTTATTGGCCAAGTGTGATTGGATATACAAGAAATTTATCTTCAGTGACCATAGTAATCATAAATACATTATATATAAATCATAAATAGTTATATATGAATCATGTGTGTATTTGTGTGTGTGTGTGATAAATAATTCTAAAATTTAAGAAGTACAATCAACTCCATTTCCAACCTTCCAAATTGCAAAGACAAGAGCTGGAAGAGAATGCAAGCATAATGTCGATACTGTTATCCCAAAGGTGCTTTTTCAAGAGGCAACTGGACTTTCTGTTCTTTTTTTTCTTCGAAGATGTTTCACTTCTCATCCAAGAAGCTTCTTCAGCTCTGAGGTCATCCAAGAGTTGAAGAAGCTTCTTGGATAAGAAGTGAAATGTCTTCAAGGCAAAAAAAAAAATCCAGAAAGTCTAGTTGTCTTTTAAAAAGCACCTTTGTTACAACCATGACCAGGATAACCGAGAATCTCCTTAGATTTCAATAGTGTTGGATGATCAGAACAATAAAGAATTAAAAGCAAAGGTTCAGAGAAATAACATGAAGTGTTACACCAGCTTTGCTATTACTTCAGGGTCCTCCTTCAGGTTTCTGATTGCAGTTCAGCATGCTGATTTCACCCTTTAACACCCATCAGTGAACTTCCACCACTTCCCACTGCCATTCGCATTTGCCAATTCAATTTGTTCTAAGTTTCAAAATAAAACAACAAAAAAGGGTACATTTCAATCTAATTCCTACAAGGGACTGGCCCAGCAACCCATCTCAATTCCTCTTTCTCATAATATGATTTACTTTATACAAGGTGGCTATTTCTCATAGCACTTTGTGTTGTGAGCAAAGATTATGGGTCAGTGGTAGGGCACATCTGAGAGCAATCCTGACATCTGTAGTTACAAGGTTCAAGTACCAGGGGATGGGAAAGCTTTATGTGAGAGATCCCAAAGAATCACTGTCAATCAGAAGAGATAATACTGGGTTTGCCTGAAGTTGCAGTGTAATAGAGAATGTTACATTTTCTACAAGAAATAGGTTCACCAAGCTGATTCAGGTAGAACTGGGAGTTCATCTGATTTTGAATGCAATATTGCTACCTGTCACTCGTTTTTTGTTTGTTGTGTTAATATAGAGATGCTCAATAGGCAGCCGAACTGAGGAAGGTATATGTAGGATTAGTAATTCAGCAAAGTACTTGCAATTACAAACAGGACAGATACTGAAGCTGAACCTGAATACTTTGGTCATCAAATGAGAAGATATGACTTATTGGTAAAAACTTTGATGCTGGGAAAGAGTAAAGGCCTAAGGAGAAGGGGACAGCATAGGATGAGATAGAATAGAATAGAATTCTTTATGAGCCAAGTGTGATTGTTTAGATAGTGTTGTGAGTAGAGGAGTGAAGGACACTTCTCAGGAAATATCTCTGGACTCTCTCAGTTGTATTAATGTCCGATATACAGTGTGGATTCCAGACAGATGAGCTGCATTCAAGAATTGGTCTAGCATACAAAACATTTGCTAGGTCAATTCTTGAATACAGCTTATCTGTCTGGAATCCGCACTGTATTTTGGACATTAATACAATTGAGAGAGTCCAGAGACATTTCACAAGAAGAGTCCTCCACTCCTCTACTCGCAACAGAATATCCTATGTCTCCAGACTTGAAATTTTAGGCTTGGATAACTTAGAACTATGCCGCCTTCAGTCTGACCTAAGCATAGTACATAAAATTATCCATTACAATGTCCTACCCATCAATGATTACTTCACCTTCAACTTCAACAATACACAAGCACACAACAGATACAAACTCGGGGTAAACCGCACAAAACTTGATTGCAGGAAATACAACTTCAGCAACAGAGTAGTCAATGAATGAATACTCTACCTGACTCTGTGGTTTCTTCCCCAAACCCCCAAAAACTTTAACCTCAGAAAATCTACTTTGACCTCACCCCATTCCTAAGAGGTCTGTAAGGTCTGTATATATATTATAATCAAAAGGATGCTTGGATATATATATATATATATACATATATGTGTGTTTTGTTTAGTTTTTTAAGCTTTTGCGGGTACTTACATGTGTGCTGTTCAGCTTCCTTTGGGTATTATCCCACGTCATTGTAGTGCT
>BHFT01009851.1:0-35979 GCA_004320025.1 Laticauda laticaudata
ATACATACATACATATATATATATGGTATTCAGCTTTGTTCAGGTATTTTCCCACATCATTATAGTTGTGCTTTTAATGATGTGGGAAAATACCTGAACAAAGTTGAATACCATACATGTAAGTACCCGCGAAAACTTAAGAAAACATACACACACACCCACACACCCCAAATTCCTTCTGGGATCTCTGTGCCTCACCGAAACACATGACTTGCAATTTGCCATCAAGCGGAACTCGCTGGCAAAGTTTGACCACAGTTGTGCATTCTCAGCAGAGAGAGGGTTTCAGTCTTACAGGAACACTGCAGTCTTACTGGAAGCAACTCCAGCATCTGGTTTGTGTATCATAATTCTTGGAATCTAGTTGCTTGTTGACCAATCACAATCTCGTCTCTCCCTTGATTTGCTGTTGTAACCTTGACTTAACTTTGGACTATATTTCTAGTTGGAAATTTGCCTTGCCCAAATAAGTTCTTATCAACAATTAACTGCTGTTTCCTTGCTGTGGGGATTTGCAAAAACAAGTCTTCCCCTTAGCACATTGAGTGTCTGGCTTTTGAAAGGGTGCTAAAAAAAAGGTCGACAGTTTCCCATGAGTCACATGCACATTGTTGCATGGCAGCAGAGGAGATCCAATCACTGCTCCACCTCTTTGAAGATCATGAGTGCTAGAATTGTTGCAGCAGGAAGGTTGGCAATTGGAATGTGCTGGTTCTCCCATAGAAAAAGAACATGTAGCATTGTGGTGAGGAACAGATATGCAGTCAAATGTTGGTGCAAGTATTAGATCTATCCAAGTTTTTGCAGATACCTGGACATTGACCTCTTGCATTTGCAGCCAAAGTTGCCTCTTCAGGCAACTACCAGGTTCACCTATTAAATTATCAGCCAGTCCACCTGCTGGACTGTTGGACCTTAATTTTTGACTTGCAGTGGAGACTGGATACATAAGATCATAGCGCCAATAGTGTGGCAGCTTCTAACTCCCTTGGGATTGGAGACTAGCAAGGAGAAGAAGAAACGTATGTGTGGGATGTCATGAGATAAGCTGGGAATCCTACAACAGTCAGAAATGCATTGTAGCTATTGAGTATAGGAGACAAAAACAGCTTAAGGATACTACTGACTGATGGCTAAGTTATTTGACTGGTTGGTTACATCTGATGGAACCTGGGAAAGGGATCTGAAGATGTAGGACATTACCATCAATCTTTTGTCATGAACAGATTACTTTTTGGTTACTTTTCAACTCACCCTCCCAGGCAACCAATGGACCTGGATGGATTTTAGAGGAATTTGATTTCTTCCCTGAGGAACTGGTGAGCAGTTTTACCAAGGCCTTAGTGACCACCTAGAACGGATGGATGAGCTTAGGTCAGATAATTTGTATGTGGTTTCTCCATGTTCATTGATCTTGGAGATTTCATTGAAGTTCTGGAGGTAAAAACACAGAAGAATGTCCTAGGAGAAAGACAAAAGTTTGAATTATGAGCCCATATTAGGGATTACATCATAAATTATAAGAGGGGTAAAATGTATTTTCTTCCTCTCATCAACCTTTTAAAAACAACCCATTCCTTGCTGGGGAAGAAAGACAAGGAATGCTGTGAGAAGTACTTTAGGCATATTACAGAGAAAGTTACTTGGATTCAGTCAGAACTAGATTCCAACTGGGCAACTAATGAATGAGATGATCTTGTTCTGTTACCTGGCAAGCCTTTGTTCTTGTAAATACAGGGTCATTGAGACTGTTGATATGGACACCTGTCTTTTAGACCCTTCTTGTCCCTGGCTAGTGAAGGCACATTGTGTTCCAGTGATTCTCCTTTCCCTACAGCCAGTTCCAGATTGGAGCAGATGTGAAAGAGAGTTTGAGCCCGAGTTCCCTGATCTCAACCCTCCTGTTTAAAATCAACATGAAGCCACCAGGTGTCATATTCATTGATGTGTTGTGTGTGTCGTACCACGAGCATGCTAATGACACCCTGCTAGTCATCTCGATCTCAAGTCAATTAAGCAATGCTGTTGTTGAGATCTAAAAGGAAGGAACAGATATATGCTTAATCCAATTTGCGTATTACACAGAGTTAGGTAGTGTTATAATTTTAAATAATTATAATTAGAACTTGCAGAAGTCTCACCCAAAGGCCTGATAAACAGAAAAACCTAATACAAGCAAATCCAATACATCTAGAAGGAAGGGGTGGCTGCTCTGGATCATAGGTGTACATTGTGTGTATGTATGTGTGGTGGGCTGACATTTTCATTTCTTTATGGGTTGTTTTTCTTTGTCTCAGGTTCCACTCAGGTGGAGAACATCCAGCCATTCACGGCAAAGCAATTGTCCATTCGTTCACTGGCTGACTGTGTTCTCGATCTCCCACAGCTCCATATGCTTTATCCTAACAGGCCCAAACAGGAGGCTTTCAGGAGAGACTACAACAGTGAGTGATGGGGAGAAGGGCAGGAGAGAAGATACAGTCAGAAGGAGGCTCAATATTTTACAAGGCTGCCTTTCCCCAAGTGAGCTCTTCCTCTCCTGTTCCCAAGAGTCAGGGGCAGAATTTAACATTTGCTGGAATATATCTGGTTGAAAGTCAAGCTGGAAGCAGGAGGCTTGATGGAAACAAGATCTAGAGGAATTCCCTTATTGAAATTATTGATTCCTTTTAAACATTCTCTTACATCCAAAAGGAAATTTTCTGCTAATATACAGCAAAATCAGAAATGTAACATCATTAGAGCAGTACAAACTGAAAAATAACAAAGTAAACTGGCAAGGCATAATACTTTTTCAATTAGATAAGGAAATTTAATTTACATTCAGAATTCTCAAGGAAAAAGCTGGAAAGAGAACAAAACTGGCACCAAGAATATTCCTCAAAAAAGTTATTCCAAAATTGTTTTGCCACTATAAAGAAGTACCTCTGTTTTAAAGACTGTAAATCTGTTTTTTGTGTACGTAGTCCAATAGCAAGAGGGCCTTTGCTGATTAACTTTCTTTGTATGTGTTTCTTCCCAAGCCTTGACTTTATATTTGTTCAGATGGATGTAGTGAAGAACAAGATTAAGCTGTATTTGAAAAACAGAGGAACAAAATTAAAGTCAGGGAGGGAAAAATAGATTCTGTATAGATTCTAAAGGACAGGATATAATCTGGTGTATGTATATTGATTTATAATATAAATCTGATTATTTTATGCAAGGACAATATTTTATGTGTCCCACAGTCAAAATAACTAGAAATGTTTAGGAAGTCAAATGCAACTTTGGTGACTGATCTACTATAATTGGAATTTAGCAGCTTAATATGCTCTTTGTGTAATGCTTGTCTTAGCTGAATAAAATTATTATATGTGTATTTTGATGGAATATATATTATAATTCTGCCTGCAAATTTTGGCAAAGGTTCTTATAAATCACAAAATAAGTGTGATAACATGGGACTTAGAATAAACACATATAAAATGGCATAGACTTGATCAGGGTTGATTTGCTTATTGATTGCTCTCTCCAGTTCCGTTCTGCATTTAGAGCTAACTTTCAGCAAATCTGTAAGTTTTCACACATAAACTTGCATAGTTCAAGGAACAGTGACATGACACACAATCAAACAAAAGGTGTGTCTGCAGAGCTTTTGATATCAGAACAGCTTTTGCTGTACATCACTCAGAAAATATGAAGAGGCTCATTTCTATCAATGAACCATTACTTTTTTTTTAATGACTCAGAACCTGCTTGGAGATTCTAAGGCTAAGGTTGAGCAGGTCACGGGATAAGCTCCAACTAGTATTTTGATGGCAGCTCATAAGCTGAATTCCTGCCTGGAACATTTCCAGCATCCTTGTCTTTGAATTTCTGAGAGTCATTGAATACATCAAACCCCAAACAATTGACTCATCCCTATTGGGGACTCTACCTTTCCATAGTGGTTAAGCTGGAAGACATCAGGCTGGGTACTGCTGCTATAGAGGGAAGAAACTTCTGCTTTAGGGCTTCCTCTTGTTACAAAATTTCCTTGAAATTTCTTTCTGTTTCAAAAATAGGAACCAATTTGTGCGTTGAGAAGCTAAAATGTGTTTATGTTTCTTCCCACAGCAGATACAAGAAAAAACACCAGCAGTTATGTCCCAGCCAGGTTAACGATAACTGTAGACACGTGAGTGTGTGAATTCTCTAACTTTTTTCCTCTTCTCTTAACACTTCCTAGGACTGGATATAAATATGTTGACCATCTTTTCCTAATTAACCTTTCCAGTAACAGACAGTAAATTCAGATCTATCTTAATGTAGCTTTACTGAAATGAAAGGAAGGTCTGAAAAGCACTTCGGTTAGATGGCACTTTCTTTTAGTATGTCCCTTTTGTCCTTGGAACATAAAATAACAATAACAATAGCACTTGGACTCATATACCACTTCACAGTGCTTTACAGCCCTCTCTAAGCATTTTACAGAGTCAGCATATGGGCCCCAACAATCTGGGTCCTCATTTTACCCACCCAGGAAGGATGGAAGGTTGGGTCAACCTTGAGCCTGGTGGGATTTGCTCTACCAAATTGCAGGCTGCCGGCAGTCAGCAGAAGTAGCCTGCAATACTGCATTCTNGATTTGCTCTACCAAATTGCAGGCTGCTGGCAGTCAGCAGAAGTAGCCTGCAATACTGCATTCTAACCACTGTGCCACTGCAGCTCTTCCAGCAAGGTTGGAAGGGACCCTGGAGGACTTATAGTCCAAGCCCCTCCTCAAGCAGGAGATCCTATACCATTCTGCATAAATGGTTGCCAATCTCTTCTTGGAAACCTCCTTCTGCAGGCAAGCTGTTCTGATTAATTGTTCTTGCTGTCAGGAAATTTCTCCTTAGTTCTGGGTTGGATCTCTCTTTAATGATCTTCCACCTGTTATTTCTTGTCCTGCTTTGGAGAATAGGTTGACCCCCCTCCTCTAAGTGGCAGCCCCTCAAATATTGGAAGACTGCTATCATGGTGCCCCTAGTTGTTCAAATGGATGTTCACACAAACTGTGTTCAATTCCAGACCCTGCTCATTCCCTACAATTCAGAAACCCGTAGACACTCTGGCCAGTTCTAATGTGAATCTTGCAGTCCATTCTGATTCAACTTATCATAAGTAAGTATCAACTTACTGGTTGATTGCAGAGAATCTTACAATTGTGTGTCTAATATATAATGAACATGTATCTCTAAAGCAGTACCAAGAGAAATTACCTTCACATTGCCCCATTTTTTAATCCCTCAAATTAAAACCCCTCAGATTAATCCCTCAAAGGATTAATCAATCCTTCAAAAGTCACTGTTTCACTGATCAGTTTCATTCCTTTTAATGTTGAAGGGGAATGGTGTGGAGGCCCAAACTTAACCTATTCCTGGTCCTGGAGGATGAGAATTCTCTGACATCAGATCAGAAGGGAAGAGAATAAATTGCTGTTTGTTCTCCAATCCCATCTATATTCTTAGTTTATCTTGTGTACATGTACCTGATTCTATGAGGAGGTGGGGGGGTGAGAGGAAAAGATGAGAAAATAGAACAGTTGTTCTGAAGAGAAGCTGCAATCTCAGGAAAAAGGTTGAGGCCAGATTTCTCACCAATGGAAAATGATCTACCAACAAGTTCTGTGAAGCTGCTGCCTTCCAATGAAAAAGAACAATTTCATTTGCTCTGATGTGAAACCACAAGAGAAAAAAAATATTTAGCTTCCAAGTATAGCCAGTACTGTAGGGCCATGTCCAGAGCAATTTCTCAACTTCTGCAAAGAGATGTGGAGAAAAAAGAATAATAAAATGCAGCTATTTATAAAATCCTTCCAAGTAAGATTGACGTCAGCATCATCTTCCCTTTGATTTTATAAAAGAAGACTTGGGATGTGAAAGTCCTGTGTTAGGTTTCTCTTTTGGTAGTGTTGACGTGTATCCTTGGCATGGTTTTGCTCAGAAGCAAAAATGCTGATTAATTCAGTCAATAGGTAAAGAGTAAGGAAGATGACCTTGACAGAAAAATGCAGGAACCATTACTTAAATAAAAGAGGCTGAAACATTATTTTATGTCCAGAACAATTAAATCCCATTCTTCAGAAGCAACTCAGACAGACTTGAATATAAGAAGGAAGAGGAAGTACAACCCAATCAGACTCGAAAGACTCATATCAGCTCCTTTGGACAGATAAGATTAGGAAAGCTAAAACTGCTTTGGCTGAGATTGGCTATAAGTATATCTCATTCTGAACTTATTTCTGCCTCTTCTATCCAGAACAGTGATGGCAAACCTTTTTGTTGTGGTGTGCTGAAAGTGCATGCATGCCGGCACCCACAATGCAATGTGCCCCGCTCCCCTGCGCATGCGCATGCAACATCCCCGCCCTGCCCACTTACCTGCACTGCACATGTGCCTGCCTCCCAGCTGATTTTTGACCTGTTTGAGGCTGTTTTTGCCCTCCTGGAGGCTTGAGGGAAGCTTCTGCAGCCTTGGGAGGTTGAAAAATGGGCCTTTTGGAAATACTGGAATGTGCCTGTTTTCAGCCCCTGGAGGGCTTCTGGAGCCTGGGGGAGGCCGTTTTTGCCCTCCTGGAGGCTCGATGGAAGCCTCTGGAGCCTCTGCAGGCTGAAAATGGGCCCATTTTGGCACTTCCAGAGGCTGCAAAGGCTTCCTTTGAGCCTACGGGAGGGTGAAAACGGCCTCAAACAGGCCGAAAATCAGTTGGGAGGTGCGCGCATGCACAGCGCAGGTAAGTTTAGCTGGGGCTCATGTGCCTGCACAAATGTCTCTGCATGCCACCTGTGGCATGCATGCCATAGGTTTGCCATCACGGGTCTAAATGGCAGTTCCTGTGTATTTTTGTAAGATCATCTTCCTTACTTTGTATGCTAAGTCAGTAGTATGGTATGGGGGAATATTGACTGGATTATCTGACCTCTTTTATTAAAAGTAGGGTGAAAGTTCATGTTGGCTGTATATGAATGAGAGCAAATGCCTCATTTCTCCCTCCCGTCCCCATTATTTTGACAATGCCCTCCCTTTTGTGCAAAGATATGAATCTCCAATGCTGCATCATTTTTAGGCTTTAGTGATCTTTGATATTGAAATAGAGCCACTTTAGGCTAGTGCTTAAGCACTAGGTTAGAACCAGGAGAGAGTGAATTCTAGTTCCAGTTTAGGCATGAAAGCCAGCTGGGTGACTTTGGGGCAGTCACTCTCTTTCAATGAAATCTACCTCACAGAGTTGTTGTGGGGAAAATAGGAGGAGGAAGGAGCATTAGTTATGTTAAATAACCCTGAGTTATTTAAAAATAATAAAGGCAGATTATTATTATTGTATTATTATTATTATTATTATTATTATTATTATTATTATTATTATTATTATTATTATTATTATTATTATTTTAAATGTGTGTCTCTCTCCTTGCTTTGTAAAAATATCCCTATCCCAGTGGTGGGATTCAAATAATTTAACAACTGATTCACCCAGGATCAGGTTGGCTGTCATGGGAGGCGTGGCCCATCCCCATCCTCTAGCTCCACTGCACATGTGGGACAAGCCTCTCAGTATTCCAGAAAAACAAGCTCCAATAGCAAAACTTCGAGACAGGCATTTTCTCAAACTTCTATTTTGTTAGAGCTGCCATGCTGGCACATCTGGGAAAACCCGAATCTGAAAGTTCTCGGTTTTCCTCCAATAATTAAAAATTACAAATCCATCCCCTGCACCCATGATTCCATCACATGCCCAATTGTCATCTGTTCCAACTTGAGACAACCCTTCAACCATTCCTCATCCAGGTGCAGAAATAACATGACCTTGACTTAGAAGAAGAATGCTATTATGTCTAACTACATATGCTCCATTAAAATCCCCCCTCCCAAATTCCCACGCTCAAGAATGTGGCAGCGTGGAAGCTTCTGCTGCTAATATGGCTTTCAAAGCAGACAGAGCCTCCCACAATGGCCAACCTGAACCTGGGCAAACCGGTTGTTAAATTACTACCACCACCACCCCAGCTATCGAAGTGGATCCTGGGTGCTGCGCTGCAATGGAGAAACAGGAAATAGAGTGGCTGGCACGAGGGAAAGAGGAGGAGCAGGGAGAAGAAAGAAGGAAAGTAGCCTTTTCCTTCCCCCCATGCCGCCCGTTCCATTGCAGCACAGCGCCCAGGATCCACTTTGATAGCAGTGTGTGTGTGTGTGTGTGTGTGTGTGATTTAACAACTGGTTNGTGTGTGTGTGTGTGTGTGTGTGTGTGTGTGTGTGTGTGATTTAACAACTGGTTCAATCCCACCACTGCCCTATCCCTATCTATTTCAGACAAAAGTACTTAGGAAGGACACCAGTGCATTGATTTGGAACTTTGTTTGATGTAGGTGGAAGAGAGAAGCTTCAAAAGAAATACGATTAACCACTCTCTCCTGTACTAGTTTTGAATCTCGTGGCATCATGCAAGCTACAAAATGGTGCCTTATTACGTGATAATAGTTGCATTAGGTAAAACCCACTATTCTGGTTAAGTGTGGTTAAACTCCTCACTTAGAGTGGTATGTGAAGTCAAACTCTTTCTCCCCACCAAACCTTTTTCAAAAGGCTGGTGAAGCGAGAGGAACCCATCTCGGCCAGGTTTCTCAACCTCAGCAACTTTAAATGTGTGCACTTCAAGTCCCACAGTTTCCCATCCAGAATGCTGAGTTGAGAAACCCTTATCTATGCTGTCCGTGCTTAAAGGAAGAGCAAAGTAAAAATGCAGGAGAGAAAGGAGGTTTTTTTTTTTTTAAAAAAAAGCAATNCAGGAGAGAAAGGAGGTGTTTTTTTTTTTAAAAAAAAGCAATGTGATGTGATCAGTACAGGTAATCCTTGACTAACAACTGTAACTGAGCCCACAATTTTGGCCCAAAGTTGTGACAGTTGTAAAATGGGTCACCATGTGACGAGACCTGATTTTACAACCTTAAGAGAGCATGTCAGTCATAAAGGAAACACCATGGTCTTTGTTAAGCAAGCTCATCATTCGCTGTGAGGCAGTTTTTGCCAGAAACTGGAAATAAATGGCGGCTTTCAGAAAAATGTCATAAATCACAGTCACGTGACCACAGGCGCTGTAAATTAATGGCTGTAAATGCAACCTAATTGCTGAGCACCCAAACTCTGGTCATGTGACTGTTGAGAGAGGCAGATGTCAGAACTTCAAAACTGGATCATAAGTAGTTTATGAAAGGGGAGCAACTGGTTGTAAGTCAAGGATTACCAGAAGGTAAAAAGAAGTCAGTGCAGGTGTGTTGTATGCTCATTTTAACATCGATAGAATCTTGAGATTATTCTGTTCAGTGTTTGACATAGCCTTCTCTATGTTTGCTGCAGCCCACCAGTCATGGGTCAATCATCCATCGAGACATCTGTACCCAACAACACAATATATGAAAACTCACAGTTGCCATTGTAAGGATCCCTGCCTGAGCAGGTCCCTTTCTGTTTTGTTTGTCTCAGAAAGAACAGCAGGGAAGCAGGCAGGACACTGACTAAATGTTATACAGGGAGTGCTCATTTAACCAACACAATAGGGACCAACAACTCAATTGCCAAGCCACGTGTTCATTAAGTGAAACTTCATATGACTGCACCCAGACTAATGACATCAGGTTACATTGTGGTTGCTAAGCGAAACACCCTTGGTTGGTAATAAGAGATCATGTGACCAAGGCCTGCATTTTTACGGCTGGCTTTTCCATTGACTTTGGAATCCAGGCTGTGAAGCTTACAGATGGTGATCATGTAACCTTGGAGTACTACATTGGTCATAAGCATGTGCTGATTACAAAACACCAGANCTTACAGATGGTGATCATGTAACCTTGGAGTACTACACTGGTCATAAGCATGTGCTGATTACAAAACACCAGAATGGCAATCATGTAACTGTAGAAAATTGCAAGGGTCGTATGTTTGAGGATCAGTCATAAAGTTACATTTTCAGTGCTGTCATTACTTCACAGTCACTAAACAGCAATTGTTAACCAAGGTTTTTATTTATATACATATACATATACATATATATATATATATTTGTTTGTTTGTTTAAGCTTTCGCGGGTGTGTGCTGTTTAGCTTCCTTCGGGTACTCAATACAAAAGCCTGATGATGGCAGATGCGATTCTGCTGAAACGTTGCTACAACTTTAACAGAACTACAATGACGTGGGATAGATAACCGAAGGTAAGCTTATACAGCCATTTGTTTTTTTAAGCTTTCGCGTAGCTTACATTTGTGCTGTTTAGGCTCCTTCGGGTATTATCCCAAGATCTCTAGTGATTATCTGTTAAAGTTGTAGCAACGTTTCAGCTAGAATCTCATCTTGCCATCATCAGGCTTCTGTATTTGAGTTAGTTCCTCGTTTCAGAATTTGAGGCTGGTCCATTCTGATTCGGCTGGAGCCTGGGTCTTGTGTTCATTGGACTTTGGGTTTGATTGATTGATGTTTCTGTGTTTCCTTCTGGTCTGTTTTGTGGCTTGATTGGCCCTGGCAACACTCCTGTTCTTGTGTGGAGGCTTTGCAGGTGGCAGCTTGGCTTCGTGTTGAATAGGATGGCTGCTCTTCATTAGGCAAGCTGCTATTCATTTATGCATTAGCTGGTTTCAGCCTGGTGCCTGATGGGGGGGTGTGTAGAGTTGGAAGCTATCAGAGGGGTGCTGTTTGTTGCCCAGGTGTGCTGTTCAGCTCCTCGGGTATTATCCATCGTCATTGTAGTGCTTTCAAAAGTTGTGGCAACGTTCAGCAGAATCTCATCTTTGCCATCATACAGGCTTCCTGTATTGGATGTGGGGTCCATGATGTGATGGATGTGAACAGCAGCACCATGTAATGTAGCGCGCGCGAAGCTTAAAACAACAACACTATATATATAATAGTGATATCATATATATGGTATATGTATATATGTTATGTATATATGTTATATGTACATATGTTTTTTTAATTGTTTTGCGGGTAACTTACATGTGTGCTGTTCAGCTTCCCTTCGGGTATTATCCCATGTCAGCTGTAGTGCTTTTAAATTTGTAGCAACGTTTCAATGCAGGAAATCTCATTCTGCATACAAGCCCCCCCCCTGTCAAATAAACAAAAAAAAGGGGCGGCCTGATGATGGCAGATGAGATTCGCTGAAACGTTGCTACAAGTTTTTAAAAGGAAGCACTATAATGAACGTGGGATAATACCCGAAGGAGAGCTGAAACAGCACATATGTATATATGTATATATAATATATGTGTAATATTTGTTTTGTTTAAGGGTTTTCACGGGTACTTAGCATGTTATGCATTGCAGCTTTCTTCGGTGTATTATCTTCACCGTCATTGTGTGGCTTTTTAAAGTGTTGTAGCAACGTTTACAGCAGGAATCTCGGATCTGCATCATCAGGCTTCCTGTATGTGAGTTCATATGTGGGTGCAGGCTAATGCAGCAGCCATCATTTTAAAATTTGAGGCTAGCCTACTGTTGTCCCAGATGGTTTTTATTTCCAGACAATCCTGATTGGTTGGGATCTTGGGTCTGTTGTATATTGGTCTTGGAGTTTGTTTTGATTTTGGTGTTTCTGTTTACTTCTGTCTGTTTTGTGGCTTTGGATTGGCTTTGGCAACCGACTGTGTTCCTGTGTTGGAGGCTTTCAGTGCAGCTTGGCTTCGCGTAAAAGGACGGCTATTAATCTTATTAGGAAGCTAGATTTCATCTGGGTGCTGGTGGGGATTGTTTTGAGCTGGAGGTAATCAGAGGGAGTCCTGTTTGTGCTCCGTGTGTTTTGCCTGGCTTTGTGGTGTGGAGATCTTTCTATTTTGAGAGTGCAGGCTTTCTAAATGACTCGACAGTCTGGTAGAATCATCTCTTTATTCATGCTTTCAGGTCTTTTTTCATCCTCTATGGCTTCTGCTGATGAATTCTGTGGCTGGGGTTTTCTATTAGTGAGCTAGGGTATTTAGTGCACTGAAGTTGATGTTGTGACCTGTGGTTTCATGTGTTTGGACTAGTGAGGAGGTGATGTTCCAGCTTTTTTACTGCATTTTTTGTGTTCATCCAGGCAGTACTTATTCTTCAAATTGGTCTGGGAAGCTTCATATATGCCTTGGTTTTCCATGGTCAATTTTTTATCTTTTGGGGTTTCTAAGATGGCTTGCTATTTATTTTGTCTGTTTTGAGGCAGTCTTGATGTGATGCTGTGATGTATCTTAACTGATTTTGTCTGTAGTACATCTTATGTAGGGCAGGACAGCTTGTTTCATAGGTCTGTTGATATTCTAGGTCTTCTATTATGTCATTAGTGTGTTTTTTGTGGATCAAAAGCCTGGTGATTTTGTTTTTTGTGGAAGCGTTGGCTGTTCAATTACTTTTAGTCAGGGTTGCATAGTTCAATGCTTTATATGTGTCTGGCCCAGGCGTTTGTTTTGGTAATTAGTGTTGGCCATCGGTTTATCTGTGCTGGATGGTGGTGGATTGGGTGTTGAGGTAGCGTGTGTGTGCTTTTCTTCTGGTATAACAGTGTGTCCTAGTGTGCCATCTGTTCTTTTGTAGATTAGTACATCTAGGAATGTAGTTGTTTGGTTTATTTCCGTTTCCATGGTGAACTTGATTTTGGGGGTGTGTGCTGTTTAGGTGTGTTAGGAAATTGTTTTGTTGTCTTTCCATGGGGCCAGATCACAAATGTGTCATCGATGTATCTTAGCCATAGTTTGGGTTTGTGGGTGGCATTGAGCCGAGGGCTCTGGATTTGAATTCTTCCATGAAAGGTTTGGCAATGACGGGTGACAGTGGTTGATCCCATAGGGGCTCCTTCAATTTGCTTGTATCTGTGTCCTTTGGTATATGAAATATGTGTTGGTTAGGCAGTGTTCTGTTAGTTCCATGAGGTGTTTAGCTGGTTGGCATTTATTTTCGATGATTTCAAGAGTTTCTTTTATTGGGACTTGAGTGAATAGTGAAACCATGTCGAAACAAAAAGATCTGCTTGTAAGTTTCGACGTGGTTTCACTATTCACTCACTAATTCACTTCACTAATATTCTATTAGCTTCCTAATAGATAATAGCCGTCCTTTTACGCGAAGCCAAGTTGCACTGAAAGCCTCCAACACAGGAACACAGTGTTGCCAGCCAATCAAAGCCACAAAACAGACAGAAGAAACCAGAAACACCAATCAAACAAACTCCAAGACCAATAAACACAGACCAAGACTCCCAACCAATCAGGATGTAGAAAAAACCATGAGGTCCCATTCGCCATCTTCAGGCTAGTGCTTTTGGCTTCGTGCTTGTGCGACCAAAGCGTGATTGGAGCTGCCGTCTCTATAAATACTGGTGGGGAGGTTGACTATTGTTATTTCTTGATTGGTTGATAGAGTTGATGTTTGCAGATTGGTTGGCTTTTTTTGCTCACACAAGCACAAAGCCGAAAGCACCGGCCTGAAGATGGCGAGTGGGACCTTGTCAAAACGTCACCAAGATACTCTCAATCTTCAATGGGAAAAGACCCGAACACACCAAGACCTGCATAGAATGAAATATGTATATATTTATTAAAATGTACAATATGTAAAAATACCCAATGTTGAAACCATACATAAAGCCTGAGACTAATTTAAATGTAATTGAATGTAATTAAATGTAATTAAAATGTAATTGTAATAATTTAAAAAGCATATTTGCATATTGTCATATTAATTTAATGCAAGTTCTCTTTTTTAATTTGGAATTGCAACATTGGGCAATCAACCCAAACTACCTAGAGAGCAAAAAAGGGTCATTTCCTATCTCAGTAGTTAATTGGCTTTGGATTTTAAATTGATCCTCGCAATGTCAGGATATCCTATTACACTTTTCAGTCTCTGGAGCTGCATTGTGACCAACATTTCTTTCTTCTCACAGTGAATTAATTTTGGGCAATGCTTCACCTCTTGGTCCAGTGGATTCATACTCCTTATGCCCAGATGTAGAGATGCCGGATCTCTCTATGCCCACTGAGAACACCATAACATACCCTGGGAATCTTCAGCTCCATGTGATGGAAGACCCATTAAGGTGAGTGTAAATGGCATCTTGCAGGTGGAAAAGGGGAAATAAAGGCACAGACATTTATCATGATGGGGCTTTGCAATATTGCTTTTTCTTTCTGTGGGTTTATCTGAATGCATGTCATTGTTTCCTCCAGAATCCCCAGAAATTATAGTATATAGGCAACCTTTTATCAGATTGATTACTTTAACCAACCTTTCAAAGGATGACATACTTCTAAGTTGATTGAAACGCCAAGCAAATTAGTTTAACTATCGATGTCCTAAGTTTCTGATGCGTAGACAGCCAGGAACATGTTGCTGAGGTTAGTTGTTGAGAATGAAGTAGTAGACATTGAATGGCAAGTAAAATGGGGTAGCGCAATGTAGAAGTTGAGAATGATAATTGTTGGACTGATGTCTATGGAGGTTCTCAGTCATCCAGGGTTGTCCGAAAGGAGTTTTTTGTTCAAGAGGCAACTGGACTTTCCAGTTTTTTTTCTTTGAAGACGTTTTGCTTCTCATCCAAGAAGCTTCTTCAGCTCTGAGCGAAGAAGAATGAAACGCCTTCAAAGAAAAAAACCAGAGAAAGTCCAGTTGCCTCTTGATAAAAAGCACCTTTTGAGATGTTGGACTGATGCAATTTGTTTTGGCTAGTGATAAGCCAAGGAAGCTAAGAAATGGAATGGTTGAAATGGGGCGCGAATGTTGTGGTTTACCAGCAGCCGGGACAGACAGCAGCAGAATCGGACAGTGGGGAAGAACCAGTCAAGGAGACTGGAGAGGACTCAGACGAGGGTCCTGTGTCCGATGCAGAGATGGGGCTAGGACCATCTGGGAGTGTGGGGTGCTGCCTTCAGAGCCTTTGGAGTCTGGTAGCAGCAAGGCAGGGGACCAAGGGGAGCCTGTTTCCAGTGCACATGTGCACAGAATTGCTAGAAGGCGAGAGCAGCTGAAACAAAAGGGACGACTCAGGAGTAAGGCTGGGAGGTGATTGCCCCTCACATAAGGTATAAAAGTCAGGTCAAGATGACGAAACCTTTGCAGGAAGGAAAGTAGTTCGATCAGTTCAGAGTCATCCTTAAAGCTCTTTGTACTTTGGTTGGGTTTTTTTTGTACTTTGGTTGGTTTCTTTTCTAGTCATTTGATACTTTTGCAGCACTTCACAGAACTGAAAAGTGTGTGCTTATCTTGGGAGACTGTTTGAGATTAATTCCACCTGGGAATGAAAACAATTCCCAGCGTTGCAATAAAATAAGTTTTGCTTTTAAAATAAGCTTGTGCGTGATTACAGTTTAGGAAGCCTGGGTCAGAACAGTGTAGCTGGATTCAAACAGGCAAGTTCTTGGCCAGAAGCCAACAAATTGGGGAGGGGAAATATAATGGGATAATGGCATGATCCTGCCTGTTGATTGTGAGGTGCTTCATGAAAACTAATTACTCAAATCTGCTTGCTCACTGCCTGTTTTTTTTTTCTCTCTCCCCACCCCCCAGGGTGCCTGAGACTATTTCCCCACCTTCCAGTGAAGAGTTTGAAAAGCTTCTGCATCCGGACCTTCACTTTTACCATAATCCAGTGTGACTCATTTTTATGTGCTTGTCATCTTTTGCTCTCATACCTTGGAGATGCTTTATTGGACCTTTGATGTACTTCTCCCTATCAAACCCGGACATCAACCGTGATAGCTGGTAACCCAGAAGACTTACCGTGTACAGAAAACTACTCCTGGGTCCATCTGCGTATCTACTTCATCCTGTTAGATCTTTGCAAGCTCTTTTGAACCAAGACCCACTCAAGTTGTCTGCTAAGTCAGGCAGATGCCATGATATATAGCTCCGCCTATATTGTCAGCGCAGCCAATGGAGCAAGAGAGGGTTTCCCATTCACACACATCTCCCTTTCGGTGGGCAATCATGTCTGGGGGAAGGGGGACAGACATGATGCACTGGCACCCATGTGTTTTACTGCTTATCTGCATTACCTCTGGATCACAAGGGAGAGTTGGTGGTTTTCCAATTTCGCATGTTAGATTGACTTTTATCATTATCAGCAGCCAAGGCAGAAAACATTTCATCAGGAATTTCAGAAGAAAATTTCTTTAACTAATGTAGGTAAGGTCTTGATTGGGCTGCCGATTCTTTCATGTATTTAGAGGGCAAATGGAAATATTCCAATGGAGTCTTCATTATTTTTCATTTCTCCTTTGGAGGAAGACAGTGTTGCCTCCCAGAATTTAACATTCCACAGAGCCTTTCTCCCTATCATATAGAATTGTTAGGCAGAGTGAGGCGACCGGTCTCAGCCCAAAACAAGAGCAATGGCAGGGAGATGTTGAATGTCACATGGTTTGCCTTGCCAATTTGCCAAACTAACCTACTGCTTAGGTATGGTGGTGAATGCAATCTTCTCACCAAGTTTTTATCCAGGTTTTTTTTTGGGGGGGGGGGAGATTCAATTTTCACTCAAACAGCTGCAAAATACTTTGGGCCAGCTTTGCCAACTTGCAGTTCCTTTATAATAGATGGAGCCTAAATTCTTTACTCCTTTTTTTTCCTGATTGTTAATTTGGGGCTCTTGAGATATGGACTGTAACACCTGTGCCATTTTTCCTGGGTAGGATAATATAAAATTCAGATTTCCCCAATATCATCAGCTGGCACAGCCCAACCTTTTATATCAGCTTTCCAGTTGTAGACTATTCTTATTTGCCAAGATCCTGATAAAAGGGGCAATGTAAAATAACCCAAAGTAAAATAACCCATAAAGTTTATTATTTTATTCTAAAATAACAAAATAAATAATCTACTGTATACATTACAAATGAAAGGATGCTAATTTTCCTATAGAGACACAAAGGCAGTAGGGTAGGAGATGGGGATTTGATTTAGTAGCAGTTAAGTATTAACTCAATGGAAATTTCAAGGCTTATCTGAACAATTTGTGTTTTGCAAGTCAGTTTATTCCAGAAAATGTTGCTTTCAGACTGCTTTGAAGGAGATTAATATCTTTCTCTCATACTGTTATGCTGTAATTATGAGCAAAAAAGAATGGAAGAACATTATTTTCCTACAGTCGTTGATGGGTAAACAGATTCTCTCCTGTCCCAGAGCCAGACAGTTCCTTCTTTTTAAGCTTTTCTCAATTTCAGCACCATCCCTATTCCCCATTCACTTTGGCAAAAACAGGACTATACCATTGAGAAAGGCTTGTTAGGAAATGCTCTCCCCTATTCTCTCAAATAAGAGTAGTTGTAAAGCTAGTGTTCCCCTAGAGCAGGGGTGTCAAACTCGTGTCGCCACGGCATCATCATATGACATACTGCCATTTCCCCCTTCGCTATACCGGTGTGGCCAGCTCATGACAAGTTTGACAGCTCTGCCTTAAGAGCAGTAAATTGAATTATAATTTGCTCCTCTCACATGTGTGTTTAAGGGCACTGAATCCAGCTTGTTCCTCTCAACAGGTGATAACTCCAGAAATATCTCTTCTGATTCCCATTCTCAGCAAATACAGCAGTTACTATATATACACCAAGCCATCGAGGGGGAGGGGGCGGTCAGACACGAACCTGAAACTAGTAAGAGATTCATCCTGCAGACTTAAAAAAGCCTGTAGTTTTTTCATTAGCTGATTTTACTTTCGATGAAATTGCTTCAAAATGGAAAATCCAAAATGGAGGATCTTCCATTTTCTGCATGTCGTTAAAGAGATCAGGCCACCTACTTCTCGCTATGATGGCACTGGTTTCCTCTTTGCTGTTCATTCTTTTTCCCAATTACAGGAATTTGAAGTGGTAAGGAAGAAAAGTACAGGTAATCCTCAACACACAACTGTTTCTGCTAAAATGACACGGAAAAAATGACTTACAAAACCAGTCCTTGCACTTACACAACTGACAGCATCCTGTCACATGACCAAATTCTGGCATTCAGAAACCGGCATATTTGATGGTTGCAGCATTGGGGGGGGCATTACATAATAATCATTTGTGACCTACCCAGGTGCTTTCCAATAAAGCTGGATTTACTTCACTGCAGTGGTTTGCTTAACCGTGACAAAAACTATTATAAAATCAGGCACAATTCATTCCTTAACAAGACAAATTCTGGTCACAATTGTGGTTGTAAATTGAGATTACCTGTATAAATAACTCTTGAGAATAGGAGTGAGAAACCTTAGGAAATGAGGAGTACTGAGATAGGATGATGTTCCACCTGACTCTCAGCAAGGCCTCCCTCTCCGCCCTTGTTGGATCCTTTATAAATTCAAAGTGTTCTGATAGAAAAAGGATGGATTGATATTAATTCATCCCCCTGCATTAATTTGCAACAGTTCATTTAGTGACTGTTACGGCACTGAAAAAAGTAACCTACAACTGTTTTTCACAGGACCATTGAAGCATTCCCCAAGGTCACATGATCAAGGTCACATGATCAAAATTCAGATGCTTGGAAACTATTCTGTACTTATGACATGTTCTAGGGTCATGTCATCCCTTTTTGAGACCCTCTGACAAGCGAAGTCAATGGGGAAGGCAGATTCACTGAAGAGGTGTTTTTCTATCATAACTGCAGTGATTCACTTAACAAATGTGTTAAGGAAAGTCATAAAACGGGGCAGAGCTCACTAAATAAATGTCTCGCTGGGCAACAGAAATTTTGGGTTCAATGGCGGTCATAAGTCAAGGACTACCTGTACTCAAATTAAAACTGCTGCTGGGATGCAGTTTAGTGTCAAGGCAGCTGTTAAAAATCCTTATTTTTAATGGGGTAAACTTCTGGCCGCCCCAGAGCCATTAGGAAACAAAATACTTCCAAATCCAGCTGAACAGCAATCTGATGATTCACCACAATATAAAATCAGCAGGCAAGAACAGAGGGTATTTTCAGCATTGTACACATGATTAAAAAAACCCGAAAATTCTAGAGATGGGCAAAATGTGTGGCATTAAGAGACCCCAGTTCTCCTGATCTGAGGACCATCCTTGGACTTAAGTGTCTGCTAGGACCATATTCAAATGGAGGGAAGGGGAGACAAAAACTGAATTTAATTCAATTTACATATTTTGCTTAGTTACACAGACAGTGTAGTAACCTCTGGTGTCTTTGATACAGTTTTTTCTCCTGTCACATCAAGAATTATCCTTTCTATGGCAATTTGCAAAATGGTTTGCAGGGTGTGTGTGCTGAAACAACCCTGGAGATGCAGGTTCTGCGCATACAGGAAACATCTGTGACAAAGATTGAAGGACAACGACAAACATGTTTCATGTGTATGCGTGTGGTTGAGAGTACTGGAGTATTGGAGACAATTTGGGAACAAGATGTATTGTTTATGGCCAATCACTTATACGCCTTTCAATAAAATATGTACAGGATATTTATGTGCTTTTTTTTATGGCTATGTACCCCTCGGTTTCAAATCTCGCACGGGAGGAAAGGCTGCGGCTAAGTATGACCTTTCGTTAGTCCATCAGAGGGCTGGAGATTTGGTCTACCTGAGAGCTCATGCTATCAACTGTAGCCACCCTCTTCTGTGCCGAGTTAAATTAAGATGGCAGGCTTCCTTCCTACGTCATTTGCCTGCCTGTGGGTCGATGCTCTTCGGTTTGTGAGCCAAAGCATGCTCCCCATTTCATGAAGAGAACAGGGTGAAGAGCTGGTTGTGCTAGTATGACAGCTTGTCTTCTGCAAGGAAGTCCCACAGGCCTCCCTGGGGGGCAGGGGGTGATACAGAGGACAGCCCCCCATCTAATGGTCAGAGCTGGCTGGAGTATTATTGCTTTAATGGCTGAGCATGGCAGTCCTTTTTTCTCACTGCCGGCTGGTGTCTGGTTCCACCTTAATGCTGTTTCTTCTGGCCTCAGGCTGTGCTGCTGGAGGCTGGCATCGCTCAGGAAGAGTTTCCCCAAACTCTAAAAAAAAGAGAGGCAGAAATCAAAAGTTAAGATTTCACGATCCATTTCAAAGCAGTCATAATCCGATACAAGGAAAAACAGTTCTATAGGTTTCCTATTTGAGCACTGAAGAAATCCAACTTTCATTTTTTGTTGTTCTCCAACGGTGTGATGACCCAGGGTGGGATACAAAAGCAACAAAGTCACAAAAACAGGTGAAATCCCTTTAATTCCTTCAATTTGGCTTTAAAGGTCCAATTATCATTGACTGGAGGAAAAAAAAACCTCCCCCACAAACAGTTGCAAAAAAGAAAAAATTCCATTCAAACTCAAAATACATATAATAAATAGAAAAAAAACAACACAAACCACACTGAAAAATTAACGAAACAAGGCAAGATAAGGGCTTGAAGACATCCACGGATATCAAAATACACACAGTGGGAAGGATGCCAGAACTCAGATAAGAACTGACAGACTAGAAATATTTCCACGCTTTGCTTCCAGCACTGGTTCATGTGCAGTTGTCCTTTTAAACAGTCTTCACAGGGGGATCAAGGCCCTTTCCTCTCCCATAGATCACGCCATTCACATTTCTCCCTTATCCACTCCTCCCTGCGTGCCCTAGGATGAAGAGGGGATGGCCTGTGCCCTTTCCCAGTTTCCTCCACAACCTCCAGAGCCACGTCCATTCCCTGCTGGCTGTTCCTCCTCTTCCTTGGAGTCAGATTCTAACAGGGACATGACAAATGGCTACTGGATAAAGTTCCCATGGATAGCCTTTCCCTTAGCAAAAATTTTGACTCCACATCTTGATATTTTTAAAGACTAATTATCAAGAAAATTAAAACAACTGGGCAAGGATTTTTCAAATAAGGGACTACTGATGTTGGGTGTGTGTGTGTAAGACAGTTGGGATAATCTGTGATGAATATGACTTCTCCCATTTTTCAGAGCCTAAAACTTCCACTTTTGAGGCCAGCAAAATGAAGCCCATGTAAATCTATCTGCTATGTATTTCTCCCTCCAACTTCTATCCCGCCTTGGGAATCTGAAGAGGACTTAAGTCAACGAACAAAACTTAAAAATAAAATTGGAACTGTATGTCATAATAGAGCTCTAGTCTCTTCCTAGTACTTCTAGCGTTTTCCCAGAACATTTGGGGAAGAAACCAGAAACAAGAAGTTGTTTTGGGTCGCAATCCTGTTCCTTGGTTTCTGAATGGCATACACTGAGTTTCCCAAAAGTGCCCTGTGCCTCACTAAAGCCGACAAAGCTGTCCTTTTCTGAATCATATGCAATTTGTTTCTTTTCCATATTCCAGGAAACCTTTATTTTTGGCAACTTAGTAATACATCTTTTCAGAAACAGAAGCCACTCCCCTTCCCCTCCTCTAATATAATTTCAGTTCCTTTAACACCAACATACTATTCTTACCTATTCCTAGTACGATTTGATTGCTTATTGTACCCTGTGACTGTCATTAAGTGTTGTACCTTATGATTCTTGACTGTGTCTTTTCTTTTATGGACACTGAGAGCATTTGCACCAAGACAAATTCCTTGTGTGTCCAATCACATTTGGCCAATAAAGAATTCAATTCTATTCTTTGCTGACCCATTGGAGGAATGGGTTAGGGTTAGGGTTGATTCTATATGAATATATGTTAAATCAACCTATATAAATGAAAAATAATTGCAAGACTTGGCCAATAAAGAATTTCTATTCTATTCTACAAGCTTCCCAATCTGCTCCCTGAAGAAAATTAGTAGCTTTGGTCTTTACCTAAACGGTGACCGTGTTTCCCCAAAGTTATGCAACCTGATCTTCATAAAGATGGAAAAAGTAGCTCTCCTCATCCTCAACTGTATCCTTCGCTCCTGCCAGGCTGTCTGATAATGTTATTGTGTCAGCGCTGACAGACGTCCTCTTGCCATCGCAGCTGCCCATCCGATTTCAAAGGAAGCATGAAGAGATTTTTCTGCTGTAGCTCCTGCACTTTAGAACATCTTATCCCTGCCCAAAGAGAGATCTGCTATTCCTGCTCTCCCTTCTGATCTTCTGTCAGGGCCTGAACACCTGGCTCAGCCAGCTGGCTTGGGCCTCCAAATGGCGGAGTATCATGCTGTCATTAGTGGATTAGGAGAAAAATCCCACACCTCTCCTCCTGCGCATGCTGCTCCTTCTCCTTAAAATTTTTACTTTTGATTGTAATTCTATGGTTCAAGAAATATTTGTGTTTTATGTTTTTATAGCTTTTAATGTTGTAAGCCAACTAGAGCCACCTTGTAGCAATGTGGACTGCAAATTTATCTAAAAAATAAAATAAATAATAAAATAATTAACTTAAAATTAAATAAAATAAACATAAGTAAAAGAAAATACAGCTAGTCTTCAACATATGACCACAATTGAGCCCAACATTTGTTGCAAAATGAGACATTTGTTAAGTGAGTTTTGTCCCATTTTACGACTTTTCTTGACACATCTGTTAAGTGAATCACTGCAGTTGTTAAGTTAGGAACATGGCTGGAAAGTGAATCTGGCTTCCCCATTGACTTTGCTTATCAGATGTTCATAAAAGGTGATTCCATGACTCTAGGACACCACAACCATCGTAAATCTGAGTCAGTTGTAAAGCATCTGAATGAAAATCACATGACAGTCACATGTAAGAGTGACAGTCATACATGTGAAAAATGGTCATAAGTCACTTTTTTCAGTGCCATTGTAACTTCGAACAGTCACTAAGACAACTGTTGTAAGTTGAGGACTACTTGTAACATAAGATAAAATAAGTAAAATAAATATCAAAAGAAAACAAAACAACATGGACGCTACTTACCAGGCATCTGGGGTTTTCCTTGCAAACATGGGCTAAGCCGTCCCATTCGCTCGTGGGACACCAGCCGGGCCAATCGCAGCCCTTCATCCATCAGTGTCTGCTGTAGGATGTGACGGCTCCATAACCCATGTGGAGGGAGACTCAGCAGGGCATCAGAAGTGGAGTTGGGGGGTGGCGTAAGCCGAGGACAAGACCCAGTAGCTGTGGGGGGAAAAATCAGGAAGGGAGAGACATGCCTTTAAGTAAAAGGTATTAAATCAGTAGTATACTGGTCTCGCGGGACATGTTGGCTCAGTGGCTAAGACGCCAAGCTTGTCGATTGGCAGTTCAGAGGTTCGAATCCCTAGCACCACGTAACAGGGTGAGGTCCTGTTCCTTGCCCCAGCTTATGCCAACCTAGCAGTTCGAAAGCATGTAAAAATGCAAGGAGAAAAATAAGGACTACTTTGGTGGGAAGGGAACAGCGTTCCATGTGCCTTCAACATTTAGTCATGCTGGCCACATGACCACAGAGACATCTTCAGACAGCATTGGCTTTTTGAAACCGGAGATGAGCACTGCCCCCCTAGAGCCAGAAACAACTAGCATGTATATGTGAGGGGAACATTTACCTTTATACTGGTCTCAAATAATTTGTCCGAAGCTTCAGATAGCTAGAATAGACCCAAAGGTAACATGGAAAAGTTGGTTCCCAATATGCTGCATATATTTGACTCTGGAGTTATTGAAAATAAATATACTGAGTTGTTACTTAAAGATGAGACAGCGAGCAGGAAGGCAGATTGAGGTTCCTCAGGCATCCTTCCCACTACCTCACTTCCCTGGAAGAAATGCAACACTTTTTCCTAAATAGTCTTTTAGAGAGGGAAAGGATGACTACAAAAACTGGAGGATGAGGTGAACCTTCGAGAATGTGTGTTTTCCATAAAGGGTTATCAACTTGGCATAGAAAAGTGAAGATGTATTCCTTTAATCCAGTGCTTTTTAAACATGGCGACTTTAAAATGTGTGGGCTTCAACTCCCAGAATTCCCCAGCCAGCATGCTAAATTTTGAGGTTGCCAAATTTGAAAAACATTGCTTTTTATCAGAGAAGAAATAAATGGGTGTCTAAGTGAATATAATTGAAGTTCACCAAAACTATAGATGTTTAGTGTTTTTTTCGTTAATTCAATCATTAATGGTTTACTCATTTTAGACAGCTATTTAAAAGAACAGTGCTAATTTAACAGGTAGCTGTTGACAATAAAGAGATATGCTGTTTTCTGTTTTGTTGTATTCTCTCTTTTCCTGTTTCACCTCTACTCTCAAAATGTACAGATAATCCTCAACTTACAATCGGTTATTTAGTTACCGTTCGAAGTGACGGCTCTTGAAAAAAGTGACTTATCATTCTTTTTCCACCTTTATGACTGTTACAGCATCCCATGGTCACATGATCAAAATTCAAACACTGCAGCTGATTCATATTTATGACGGTTGCAGAATCTCGTGGTTACGTGATCCCCTTTTGTAACCTTCTGACAAGTAAAGTCAGTTGGGAAAGACAGATTCACTTCAGAATTGTGTTAACTTAACTGTAGTGATTCACTTAACAACTGCAGCAAGAAAAGTCGTAGAATGGGGCAAAACTCACTTAAGAAATTCTCATTTAGAAATTTTTGGCTCAATTGTGATTTTAAGTTGAGGACCACCTGTATAAAGTTCTCTTGCTCAGTCTTCACAAACTAAACCAAAAACACAGAAGTGCTAACTGGATTCTGGAGAAAGTGGAACTGCATCATTGAAAATTATGTAAAAAGAAAAAGTCAACATAGTTTACTAGGTTGGGGTAAATAAAACAATTATTAAGTTAAAATTATAGAGGAATTGAAACACCTATAAATAACATAACTTTGCAATGAATATCTAAACACAATAAATAATTAGGACAGATAACTCTACAAGGCTATAAATAAAACTACAATTTATAAACAACTGTAAGAATGTAAAGCTAAAGCTATGCTCATTTACTTGCTGAAGCCCTACTAGGGTTTATTTGGATTAAGACCACTATAAAAACTAAGTATAACAAAGATATAGTAAAATAAAACACAGAGTGGTATGTTTGTACTTAAAAGGGGAAGAGGGGAAAAGGAGACAGAGAGGGGGAAAAAAAACAAAGAGAAAAAGGAAGAGAAAACATACTAAATTATGGAAATCTAATTAAAACTCAGCATTACCTCACTTGAAGTAAGCTGGTTTGGGTACACTTGTCATATTTAAACTACCATGTGGTTTGTTTAGTTTTGGCTGTGTACACCCAGTCATTCTGATTTGTAGACTATGATTCATGGCTTAGCATGCTAGCCAATCATGGTTTCTTCCAAACCATGCCAATCATGGTTTCTTTTCCAAACCTCACCAATCATGGTTTCTTCCACACAGCAATGAAATGAATAATGCTTCAGTTTATGTCAAGGTCACACACAGCAAGCCAGACAGAGTGAAAAAGGGGGGGGGGGGGNNAAAAGGGGGGGGGGGGGAGAGCAGCGAACTGGCATAATAAAATCTACAAATTGCAACTTCTGTTTCATCAACTTGTAGTTAAATGTGCTATTCAATAGTGCATGCACAAGGCTGAGCATGTTCCTTGATCTCGTACAGCAGTACATGAGAATCACTGTTCCAGGGACAAGATGGATTCTACAAACAGGAATGGCAGTGATTTGTGTGAAGCCTACCAAGAAACAAAGCCGCCTTCATAATTTCCCATTTTACAGTCTGGTTCAATGGAGAAATGGAGTTGATACCCATGGAAAACTTCCCTAGAGCCCAGAGCACTCACCTTGCGGATGTCCATCTAAGCTTTCCCCAGACAAGCTGGCTGTGTCTTCTTCTATGCTGGATCGGTATGGAGGAAGGAAGGGTTCACAGACCAAAGGAAGCTCAGGGCGACTGTGTTCTGCAGCCTATTGGGAGTATTACCAAGAAAAATAAAAGGGAAGCTGCCTGCCTGCCAATTTTACTTTCTCTGAGAGATCTGTCAACTTCAAAATTGAAATGTGATTTTTTTTTTTTTACTGCAAGCAATTATTGTCATTAAACACTGCGTTAACATGCACCCAAAATACAATCTTGGAACAATCTGAAATGTATGGCAAGTAATATGCTGGCATGATTTGACTTATCAGCCAATTGGCTTGCCTGGAATCATGTTGTATACGGATTAGAATGACATTTCCTTCTGCATTTACTTGTACTCATATTAACTTCCATTTAATCAGTTTAGTTACAAATGATATTAGAAGGGTAGGGTAAGAGTTTGATAAAAGTAACATGGAGACCTTGGAGTTTGGAACTTCAAAAAAAAAAAAAANAAAAAAAAAAAAAAAAAAAAGAAGAGAGAGAGTTTTGGCTAGAGTTCAGTGCACAAGGAAATGGTAGCCTTCATCTTTTTAGGCTGCTTCCTTCTCATCTGCCTACTCCCTGTCAGGACTGCTATGTAATTATATTAAAACACCTCCATTAAAGAGGACCCTCGATCTCCTGAACTGCCAAGTACATTCTGTTTCCCAAACCCTATTGCTACAAGGCATGCTTGCAAATTTCAGGTAGAAATTGGTAGGCATTATGCCTGTCTCATTCAGTAGAACAATGAAGACATGGAACTGATGTTTTCTATTGTGTGTATGTTAACTTAACACCGTCTCCACACTAAGGCAAACTCTAACGTTTCATAAATTCGATCCATGGCCGGTCAGAGCTGGTTGGAAATGGGGCTGGGAGCAATTTTAGATTCCTCAACTTTCATGGATCAATGTGATCCTGCATGGAATGATCATATAATACATGTAATGAAGAATGTATTCAGAGTGCAATGAATAATACAGGGATAAATACAAATTCACTATCCATTCAGAAATGTACAACACCAATATATGTAGACTCACACCTTTATCATATTCTTTATCTAAAGACAGGGGTATCAAACTCGCAGACCGCGGGCCGGATGCATCATGCACTGGCCACATCCACCCATTTTAGCAAAGGGGAAAAAAAGTCATGATATGTCACATGATGACCAAGTGACGCCACAAGTTTAACACCCCTGATCTAAGATTAAAAACAGTTTTTACTAACATTAGCCTGCTCTTATCTGGACTCAGAAGAGAAGGGTAATTTTAAATTAATCCTTATCTCCAACTTCTGGGTAGAGAGATGAGATGTAAGGGCAGTTGTAAAACTGAATTATTCTGGTTACAGTATTTTTTTTCTCTTTTTGTCCAGCCCCTAGGCATACTGCAAATGTGAGAACTGGCGAGACACGTGCACACACACACAAAAAAAACCACGTGGCCACCAATTAGGCAAAAATGAGTGGCCACAAACAAATCAGTATTGTCCTCCTCTGCTAGGTCTTCTGAAGTCAGACCAATAGGTAAGGGCCAGACTAGCCTTAGCATGCAGCATGAAAATAATAGCAGGTTTTGCTCACGCTAGCAGTCCTCTCTTCCTATTGCTCATCTTCTGATCCTGTTCAATGGAGAAAACAGCTTCCTCATTTTGCATAATTTATCATCCAGGACATGAAGATACGGCAGGCAACAGAGAAGAGGGGCATCCTACTTTCCCGATCTGGATCTCTTTTAGGACTAAAAGATCACAAGGCGGGGAAACCCAGAGAAACCTCTGCTTCACTGAAGAAAAAATCCAAAAGGACATGCAAAACATGCATTGTTTCATTGCCATATTCCCTACAGTATTTTTCTCTGAAAACTCAAAGCATTTCTCTATCTTTTTTTTTTCTCTTGTGTATACACATATAATTTATCTTTTTCACTTACCTCCTGCTTGAAGCGCTTAGCTTGTCCACCACAATTTTCATCTGGACGCAGTCTGAGGACAAAAGCCATAAAGGAGTCAGCATGTCCAACTAAATAATATATCCAGGAAATCACTCCTATCCCAATCACAGCAACCCTCCACATGTTCTGGACTACCCTGTCCAGGGCATGTGCCTGTCCCAATTTAGCATTTACAGAAATTTGCAGCCAGGGGAGTGTTGGAATGAATACAATTTAATGGCCTGTTATAAAGATATAGCAGAACCTCTGGTCACGACCATAACTTGTTCCATAACTCTGGTGATTTCTTCATCTTCTAATGTTTCGTCTTCATTTCTGGGTCAGGGGTCGTGTTTAATCACCACTCGAGTATGTGTTCGTGACCAGATTCAAAAAAAATTCTGAATTTTTTGGTCGGAACCGGATTTGGTCATGGTCAGACGCGTTTGTAACCAGAGGTCCTCCTGTATAAAGCTGTGATGGTGAACCGATGGCACGTGTGCTGGGAGTGGCATGCAGAGCCATCTGTCTGGGCATGCCAATAGCTGCCCGTTGCTCTTAAGGATTCCGGTGCAAACATGTGCAAGAGCCTACTGGTCTTCGCTTGCACATGCACGCCAGACACCGGAAGACCAGCTTCCTGGCACACACATGGGGAGCTGCTCTTCCAGTTTCCGGCGCTCCCCCCACCCGCATGCGCTCCTGTTTTGCCACTCGGTGCTGAAAATGTTCGCCAACTCTGGTATAAAGCACTAATAACATTACAGAAGCTAACTATCTTTTGTTAAGGTTATATTAAATATAGTTTGTTTACCAGCTGAAATTTAATCTTCCTCCAACACAGCTTTTTAAACAGACCATAATGAATCAATCTACAAATTAATGGCTAAGTCTGTTGCACTAAGTTACATTTTTATCTGTTTGATTAGGCCTGGCTGGATAGGTTTACTCATCATGCTTCACATGATTCATTCGTTGTGATGGCTGAATATACAAATTAATGTATATAAAAAAAAATACAGGTAGTTCTTGACTTACAACTGAGCACAACATGTCTGTTGCTACACAAGACAGTTAAGTGAATTTAACCCTATTTTACAACCTTTCTTGCAAAGGTTGTTATTTGAACCACTGTAAGTTGTTAAGTTAGTAACATGACTGTTAAGTGAATCTGGCTTCTCCATTGACTTTGCTTGTCAGAAGGTTGCAAAGGGAATCACATGTCCCCAGGATATGCTTCAACCGTCATAAACATGAGTCAGTTGTCAAACGTCCGAATTTTGATCATGTGACCATGGGGATGCTTGTAAGTGTGCAAAACAGTTATAAGTCACTTTTACAGTGCTGTTGTAAATTCGGTCACTAAATGTCCTATTGTAAGTTGAGGGCTACCTATAAATCAGATCACTTTATTCTGATGGGTAAAATAGGCCCTTATTTTAAACATAAGAAACGATGGCCTCATATGATGAGAATGCGTTTTAGTTAATTTTCGGCTCAGGTTCTCCATCTGTCGTAACATTCAAATTTTGAGAAAATCTAATCTTTCTCTGCAGAAATTATTGCAATTTCACATGGTTGTTCAACTCAGGAAACTGAGATATATTCCAAACACGGTACTCAAAATGGTATCAAAGTGTAATTTAAATGAATGAAGGCAAATAGAAGTGTCCCACGATAATGCTGCAAGATCCAATTTGGGTCAATCCCTGGGAAAGTGGCCAAAAGCTCAGAAGAGTAAACATATGGTCCTGTTGACCGACCCAGATTGGATCTTACAATTTTACATCCTGATTTGATAAGTGATCAGTGGGCACAAATCCTAGTTCTCGATTTTCAGGTTTAAAAGGGAAAGTAATGAGTTCAGAAGTCAAAGCAGAAACTTTTTAATTTACTTTTTAAAAAATCAGAATAAAACTGAATTACAGGAATTATATAATGGAATTATAAATATGTAAAAATTCTAGGCTCCAAATTTCAGCTTTAATGGGACACAGTGGTTTCAAAACTGAAAACAGAATTTTTCGAGCTTTTTGAAACACACAAAAAGTTGGGGATGAAAACATGAAAAGTCAAGATTCATGCAGGATTATTCCTATACCATTTGATTATGATTTTTTCCCCTTTTTTGTTAAACCAATTTGAAAGGCAAAGAAATAGCAAATTAGTAATACAAGGATTATTTTTCCGGATGTTTGAGATACTCTTGGGATAATTACCTGTATTCATTAGCATTAATGGGCAGATAATTAACAGAGATGGATAAATCTTATTTTAGCTCCAGCTTAGCAAAGATCACTTTTTACCTATATTCAGCATACTTCACATCTAGCATTTTTTTTGACAGCATGTTCAATAATATAGGAATCAAGGTCAGACGGAATACATGCAAAATTCTTTTTTTTAATCTGCCTGTTTTGGGGGGACATTTCAAAAGGTATTTCCAACCTTTTGAAGAAATCAGGTTTCCCGAAAGGGTTACCACCAAAGGTGCTTTTTGAAGAAGCAACTGGGCTTTCTAGTTTTTCTTTGAAGACGTTTTGCTTCTCATCCAAGAAGCTTCTTCAGCTCTTTATGAAAAATGTCTTCAAGAAGCGAAACGACTTCAAAGAAAAATCAGACAGTCCTGTCTTCTCTTGAAAAAGCACCTCTGGGACAACCCTGACCTGGATGACTGAGAATCTCCATAGACTGAAAGGAATAGTTCATAAAGATATGACTAGAAGCAACAGTAATTTATTTTGCCCACTGAGAACCTTCCCAACAGGTTTACAATAATCATTCAAGAGATTACAGCCCAGTTCAAGAACCTCCCATTGCGAACAAAACCACCAAGATCTGACTCTTACCTAGAACTTTTCAGGGAAGATAGATAGCTGCTCTCCCGAGCCACCTGACGTGACAGTGAGAACAATTCCACACGACGCAACAGCAGTGAATTGTCTCGCAGACAGAACTGAGCTGCAGCCTCATTAATTGTGAGCTGGGAGAGAAGAGGGAACAGAATTGATTCTCTGAGGAGGCATAGGACCTCCAAGAACATTAGGCACAAAGCATTTAAAGCTCTGATTCTTTAAGTTTCTGACAGCATGGACCAGTGAATAAACTAGTTTCATTCGAGATTCAGTACCCTCTTGATTTTTAAAATGAAATGTGTATTATAATTCAAAATTATATATTTGCTACTTCTTGGATTATTTTATGTTCCCCATCTCTTAACACAAACTAGTGAACAATGTTCTCCAATAGAAATCTTTGAGTACGAAGAGAAAAGGGAAGAATAGGTCATCATCTCATTTTTAGTTATCAGTCATATTTTCTATTACATTAATGACACCACATATTATCTTCTACATTTAGTTCATCACCATGTGTTATTTGCAATATTAATCATAACTTTTAGTAATTCTTTGTACCTTTTAGTCACATGAGGATTTGTAGTTGTATACTATTTTTTAGTATGCAACTATAGACTGATTGCTGACTGCTGTCATAGGAAGAACAACAATCCCCTAGTTTTGAACATTATTTATGCTGATCTTGGATTAAAAAATTACATATTTGCTTTTTCTGCTTGGGTTGTCTGTTTGAGGCGACAGCTCCAGTCATTACATTGCATGTGGATTCACAGTCAGTAACTGTATTTGAGGTCTGTTCATTATTAGCATTTTCTTGAAGTTGGTATTTATATTCTTACACGTATCATCATTTGCAGACTACACAAATCACTTTTCAACTAAAGATCCATTTTCATGCAACAGCTAAGTGACGCAGAAGCCAGAAAAGCAAGCCTGGCCAGCGAACATGAGAAGGTGATTCTCCACAGACCCTTGATGGTTTGTAGAGAACAATTGGAGAATAATGGATATCATTACCAGGAGAGAGAATTAGCAGGAGAGAGGAGAGGAAAAGAGAGAGGAGGGGAGAGAGAGGGAAGGAGGAAGGGAGGGGGCAGGAGGAGAGGAGGGGAAGGCATTCTGATCTGGGATAAGATATTTTGGGATCCACCAAAATGAACTCGTAAGTTAATCAGTGGATATTCCTGTTAGTGAATAAAAGTCCTGAGGGCTCATCCTCTGTTAGTTTCTAAGGCCCCACTCCTTGGTTCTTCATCCAAAACTCTTGAGATTGATGGTCCCACAACTATGAAACTCTTTTTCCATGGAAACATTTAGGTTAATTCTGTATCATTAAAAAACAAAATTACAACCTTCACTGTTAGCCTATGCTAACACAGAGGATTGCACTCCTAAGGCCGCCTTTGAGTTAAGCTCAGTTCTCAGGGATTACTTCAGCATATTCATACAGTTTTTTTCATGCCATCTGGGAATGAGTTGTCTTCATTCAATATTTTTTCAAACTTTTTAAAATCTGGCCAATTTCCCCACTATATCCTCAGGTCCTGCATCCAAGTGGTAAATAGACCTGCCCTTGCTTAGCTTCCCTTTCCAGATGAAGTCAGCCAGATGCTGCCCCCTGCTGACAGTATATAGTTTTTTTTTTACTATTTCAGTAGTGTTAATATTAGACATTCTTTAGTCTGATAAACCTATTGAATACTTTTAAGTAAATGATATTCCTAAGTTCTGCTTGACCAGTGGTACCTTCCCTCATGGCTCACCTCATGAAGGGTAAGCCGTTTGCCCTCGCATCGCCGAGTTTCACCCCGCCCATAGATGGCACTGTGACGCCGGATCTCTTCTTCCTTCCGAGGGTCCCCGTTGTCCAACTGGAAGATATGCCCCACTGTTTTGGCCAACTTCTTATTCAGCTTCAGGAGAGTCTTCAATTCTACATCTCCGCTGCGCGGACAAGTGCGCAACAGACGATCCACCCCCTCGGACACTGCATGGGCCAGCTCTGGATCAAGATGCTCAGTGGATGACGGGGGCTCGCTGGGTGAGGTTACTCCTCCTTCTTCTTCAGACTCAGGGTTCCCCCACTGCATGGCTGGCAAGGGGGACAGCTTCTCTCGTGGCTCAGAGGGGCTTTTGGAAGGCGAAGTGGCACTGGTTTTGCCAGAGATCTCTACTGGACTGGTGTGTCCATTCGTGAGTGACTTGTGGCCTCCGGACTCAGAGATCTTGAAGAGTGGTATGCTGCTTACAGGTATGGAGGGCACCGGCTGGTTGAAGAGACCAGGATTGGTTGCCCATTCCCGCAGAGCCTTCTGGAGGCGCCGGACATGGAGTGGCTTGGTCGCCATGCCAACCAGAGCCATGATCTCCAGGAACTCTTCCTCACCAGCTTCACACAGTTGCTGTACATCATCACCGCCCTGCTGAATGAAGGTTTCATAGTAAGAGAGGAGGTTGGCTCTCTGGAGGACGCGGTAGAGCTGAAGTTCGCCCAGAGTGCGGGGCAGCAACAACGCCATTGCCAATTGCCTGCAGGGATGACAGAGTGAGACCATGAAGGCCGAAGTACAGGTAATCCTCAATTTACAACCATTTTTTTTAGTTATGTTCAAAATTACACCACCACTGATGATCAGTTTTCACACTTATGACCTTTGATGGTCACGTGATCAAAATATGGACACATAGCAACTGGCACGTATTTATGACAGTTGTACTGTTCTGGGGTCATGTGATCACCATTTGTAATCTATCCCTGCCATCTTCCAACAAACAAAGTCAATGGGGGAAGCCAGATTTGCTTAATGACCGCATGATTCGCTTAACAGCTGAGCAAAAAAGGTCATAAAATGGAGCAAAACTCATTAAACAACTGCTGTGCTTAGCCACAGAAATTTGGGATTCAATTGTGGTCATACACTGAGAACTACCTATAGTAGCCAAAATGGAAGGAGGGCAGAGCTGCTCTTTATCTCCATAGCCAGGCAGGAGAAGAAAGAAGACACCATAGAAAATACTTGGCATTTCCTTTGGACTAAGTTTGCAAGTTTAAATTAGGATGAGCTATCAGCGTCACAAATTAAAGGGCTTTCCCCCCTTGCTTGTTGACCCTGTGCCCCCATTCACACAGAAGCAACGGCTTGGTGATATAAGCAGATAATTTACACTGAAATTTTCCTGCCATTTCTTTGGATGAACAGACCCAAATTTGGCTGAAAGGATCTGATCCAGCCCAAGAGTCTTCCAAGGCTCAACAATAAGCAGGGAAGCCTTCTACAAGGCCTCTTAAGTGTATTGTTGTAGCTCATATAGTCCCTGCTCTGTTACCTCTGCATCACTGCCATATTCCTGAGGCAAACAAGCCCTCGGCCTTTTTCTTCTTCTCTCCTTCATGCTGATAACACTACCCTCCCTTTGCTTTCTTGGAATAAAATCCCACTGTGCTCAGTGGGGCGCATTTCTTATTAAGTGTATTTTCAGATTGCTGCTAAAAACCTCAATTACTTTTTAAGATCCTGCTTTCTTCCCTGCTTTTTTTTTAACCTATGGGAGAATTTGATCTTGTACTAGAATTCACGAGGGACGCACATTCTGCATCAATCCCACACTGCAACCCCAAGCTCCAATACATTAATTTTGCAATCAAAAGAAAGCTCTTGTATGCCGTTTCAGTGTTTTACCTCTGCACTGTGAGGGTTTTTCTTTATCACAAATCTTCAAGTACAGTAAACTACCCTGACTTACAATTACAGCACCCCATGCATAGAAGTCTTTGTCTTTGTACTACCAGCCTCATCAGCAACCAATCTTCTGTCCTTTAGCACACATGCGTGCACACACAAAACCTACATTTTCTTCACAAACCAGAAACACTCTGAACACACCACTTGCTGGGCCTAGTAACCAACGTGCACACACATATCAGACTCCTCCAAACGCCCACTGCTTGTTCCTTCTTTATCCACCTTTGTGCAGGCTCTGTCATCTATTACAAGACCATTAAAACAGTGAAGCAATAGGCTGGGGTGGAGTTGGCACTCCATGGATACCAACAGAGCTGCCATTATTTTCTCTTCTTGGAAGAGGCTGAAGATAAACAGCGGGTGAGGAAATTTTGAGACTACAAGTGGGAGATATGTGGGTGTGGAGGGGGGGTAATGGGAGAATGCATCTGTAATGTGGGGAAAGCCTTGAGAAACTGGGCGAAGGGATGCTGCCAAGGGAACGGTCAGATAAGAGATAGCATGGCCCTCAGCGAGATAGTGGGCAAGGCAAGAGGCTCAGAAGGGACCCTCTCTAGTTTCTCCGGCTGTAAAGGAGATGGGGGGAGAATTGTATTTTCAGACCTACAAGATTTCGTCAATAATAACAAAGTCAAATTAACTCATCTGGTCATGATTCTTAACTGGTTAACTTGGGGAGGCCAACAGCAACTGATGGTTGTTGGTCGATACTCTCCAGATCAAACTTGACTATTTTCCTTTAGTTCTTGCCAGACTTCTCTGGAGATGCCAACAGGATACCTATTAAAACTACAGATACTCCTTGACTTACAACAGTTCATTTAGTGGCCGTTTAAAGTTACAACTGCACTGAAAAATGTGACTTTTGACCGTTTTTCACTCGTAGGACTCCTGCAACATCCCCATGATGACATGATCAAAATTCAGATGCTTGGCAACTGGTTCATATTTATGACAGTGGCAGTGTCCTGGGGTCATGTGATCCCTTTTGCGACCTTCTGACAAGCCAAGTCAATGGGGAAGCCACTTTAACGACCATGCTATTAATTTAACAAATGCAATGATTCCCTGTGGCAACAATTGTGGCAAGAATAGTTGTTAGAATGGGGCAAAACTCACTGAACAAATGTTTCACTTAGCAAGGTAATTTTTGAATTCCATTATGGTCGTAACTCAAGGACTACCTGTGAATAGCCAAGTACCTCAAACACAATACTGACTGGCTTATCATCTTTTGGAGTTACTTACGTTATTATTTAAAGCACCAGAGAGCAATCATAGAATTATAATTCTAAGTTTACTACCTGGAATATAGTTTTTTCTTAATCCCAATACCTTATATTTCTGGATAAAGCATGAAAGATGAGGTGTTTTATGAGAATCTACATAATGTTAACATCCTTCCATTTTAACATCAGTATTTCAATCCGAGGTTGAAAGCTCAGAGATGAAGTTGTTTTTATGCTGGCTCTTCCTCCTCCCCCCATGTTAATTTAGTTTAAGATATTAAACTCTTCCCTGCACCCTGGTCTTTCTGAGATACCAAGGCAGGTGTGATTTTTCTGGGTGCACCATGTTAACCCTCCAAATGCTCTCTCATCTCGTTTCAGGTTTCATTTAACAAGGTAGTTCGGTGCTGACAACCACAAATTCTGACCACATACCCAATGAGGAGTTCAACTCTTTGGAATACAAAGGAGTATATCCTGGAGAGAGATGGGTTGGGTGTCTGAGCTTGTGCAGAATCCAATAAGGTTGCCAAGTGGGGGGGGGGGGG
>BHFT01009852.1:0-39161 GCA_004320025.1 Laticauda laticaudata
CGCGGCTTGAGCCAATGTTCTGTTTTACTGATTGTTGTTGGAATAAAGACTTTGTTGTTGGAACCCGGTCTACCTCGTGTTTTTCCAGACAGAACACAATTAATTTCAAATCTCTTCCAGAATAAAAACTAAGTGAGCAGTTTGAGCCACAAAAATACAAATGTATGCCAGGTGAAGGAAGGAACATTGTTGATTTCATAAAATTAAAAAGAAAAAAAAGAAATATAAAGCCAGATTTTTATTTGAAGTAGACTTTTTGGATGAGACAAATTAGTAAGAAGTGGATTGATTATTGCAAAATGATTAATTGGTAAATCTACTGTGAACCTGGACACTTAGGCCTAGCCTTTTTTTTTAAACATACAATTATTAATGGTATTCCTGTTCTCATTTTTTTCTGAGCTTAAATAGGTGCTAGTGAACTTGAAAAGGGATTCTCAATTCTGGCCTTACATTCCTGGCATGGTTTCCTTGAGAGTCACTTAATATCAATTAGTGCACTTATCAATGCCATGCTGTAAGCTTCAACCTTGTTATTTTGCCTATTTTGAAATTTTTATCAATTGTGTCCTCTATTTTATTTCCTTTTCTATAATTTCATTTTTAAACTTATTTTGCTTACTATTTTTCCACACTTGATTTCACACTGCTTACCCCAAAAGGGAATGAATAATGTGATGGATTTATTATGGGTGTATCTGCATCAGTTTTGTTGGATTTTATCTTCTGCTGTGAATCAACCACTTCTATGATTCTCACTTATTTGTTTTTAATAAACAAAGGAGCCATCTTGTGGCAAGTGTGGAATTTTTTCTGGAAAATAGTAACACTTAGCTAGGGTTATTATTTTTAAAAAAATATTGAATCCACCCTTAGTTAAGGAGTGTACATTCACTACATTTGTTATAACACATCCAATTTTGTGCAGCTTTAACACAGGAATCACTTGAAATTCTAAGGCAAAACTATGTCTTTTCATTTTTGATTAATCAGTTGTTTAACTACCATAATATTGCCTGAAATAATTCATTCAGTATTACTTGTAGATATTAAATGTTTCATATGGTATTATAGTTCATGTTTATTGTCAACTCATAAAATATTTCTATGGTCTTTTTAGAGTTGCCAACAGAAAGGGAGGGGGGAACAATGAGGCAGCTTGCAAACCAAAAGTGCATTCCATAAATGTTTTCAAAGATAGTAACTAGGTTACTGAAGTTTCTGCCGTGCAAAATTCTAACTGGAGAGCATGATTGATGACTCTTGGCTATTGATGTGCTCCACTGGAGAATATGAATTACAATATACCCAGGGGGTGGGGGGAACCAAGGTCAAGGATGACAATGAATTATGTGTCTCAGACTCGGCTATACCCAGGCACTGCTGGACATGTTAATTCCCAATAAATCCTTTTTAAGTTTTGGAAGATTGTCTCAAGACTCGTGATTTAAATGGGGGTAACTGCTGGAATCCTGACAGCTAGCCGACTCTGAGACACATAATTCATTGTCACCCTTGACCCTTGACCCCACCTTTTCCCCCCCATTTAGCAATCTCTTTCATCTCCTTTGTTATTTATATAATTATATATTGCACTTATATTTTGCCACAATTAAAAACAATCCTCTTTGGTTTATACAATATAACTTAAAGTACCCAAGGTACAAATTAAAAACTAAAACAAAGCAACATATAAAAGCTATTTGAAGAAATAAGTGAAAAGAAATTGACGGCAAGATCTAAGCTAAACACTCTGCAAAAGAACTCATTTTCAGCATCTTCTTAAGTGAAGTCAGGAAAGGAGCAAGTCTGCAGAAGAAAGGTTATTCCAGATTATGTCTAGTGCTTGTTTGGGTTTTGCAGGCCAGAAATGATTACAGTAATTAACTTCTGATTTCATATTGTACAAGATACACACAGATCTAAAAGATATTAAGATTCAAGTCATTTTGTCAAGAACGTGATGAGGTGTATTTAAGTAACATTACCACCCTCCTCCAAGCAATTTTCTGTTTCTTTTATTTTTAAAGAAGGTATCACAGAAATTAATTCTATTAGTTGTCATCAAGAAAATTAATGTCATATAAGAATTCCATTTAATGTGGTGAAAGCAAACTCTTAAAATCAACTTTTAAAATGTATTTAAATTCAACTAACAGGACTACTGATAATGACTCACAGATGAGATTCAATATGGATTCTACTATTTCATTTAGGCAAACAGATAATATTTTAAGTAATGAGCCAAACAAAAGAAATTGAGTGTTTCACTCCATCTATTACAATTATAATAGAGAGCTAATTCCTCAAATATGAATTTTATTAATAGTTTCCAGTAAGTTCCAGGGCATGGGATAATATTCTAGTTCCTAAATGTGGAGAACAGATTTATTTTTTGCTAACTCGGTTTAAGTGCTAAGATTATTTTGGTTTCTTATTCCCCTTTTTCCCTAAAGAGATAGTTATTATGTTTCCTTATTATTTATGTTAATGTTTCCTATCTTTGACTGAAATATAATAGTATCCGCCTGTCTACAAATGGTACAGATACCACCATTGGAACAAATTGCTATTGTATATATAGAAAGTATTATTTACATGTAGTAAATAATATACACCAGAAAATGATCCAAAGCAGAATTTACAGGTTAACATCAAAAATTGGAACCAAAGTTTCCATCCCTAAGTGTGTAATTGTTTTATTTTTATTTTATTTATTTATTTTGTCAAGTATGCATTTGATAATATGTGTAGTATAAATATGATTATTAATACACAAAATAGATACGAATAAAAAGGAACATTAAGACAGGGACGATAGGCACATTGGTGCACAATATCACATGACAGCACTGCTTAGCAACAATTGCTGTAATTAAGAATGGTGTCTTCAAGTGAAATCTTCCTCACAATTTCCCACCCTCTTCTTACAAGCAAATTTAATGAGTAAGACAACAGGAAGTTGCAAGTCCTAGGCAGTTCACAAGTAGGTTAGTGGGCAGGTAAGTAGTTGCTATGGAATAATGCGATGACAGCCACGCATGGGGAGGAGAGGGGCACTCCAGATAGCAAGAGAGTGCACAAGCCATAGCCCAGCACAAATGAAACCAGATCATGATAGCTGCTGTTGGTGGCAAAAAGATATTTGTGTGGCTGCCATGGCATTACACAAGTGTAGCCATGGCACCACATAAGGGATGTGTGCACTACAGAATAAGAGAATCCTGACATCTCACACTCCTGGCTAGGTTCTTTGGGAGAAAAATTGATGAGAAGAGGAATGATTTACAGGAGCGACATGTGGCCTTCCTTGCTGGCTTCTCCATTAACTTTGCTTGTAAGAAGCCAGCTGAGTAGGTCACAAATGGTAATCATGTGACCATGAGACACCGCAACCATCATAAGTGCAAGCCACTTGCCCAACATTCAGATCGCAATCAGATGACTACAGGAGTACTGGGATGGCCAGATCTTTAAGGACAGATCATAAGTACCATTCATTCAGTGCCGACATAACTTCAAACAGTTGCTGAATTAGTGGTTGTTAACTGAGGACCACCTGTACAGGAATCTATTAGCATAGGCTAAAAAGGCAAAGGTGAAGTCATGTGCTACCTATTGCATTGTACATCATATTTTTCATTTTCTACATTTGATGGCATCTTATTTAAACTCTCGCAAAGCGTTTAGCTAACTTGCTCTTTTGCTTAAGATATGGGTTGAGAATCTTGAAAACATCAAAGGTATAAATATCACATCAATATTATCAATATTTAAACTTACCTACGTGGTTTTCTCTTGAAATCAGCTGAATCTTTTTTGACACATTGAGCCACCAGTCTGTGATAAAGCCTTTCGTGTTCATCACGGGACACAATGCCAAAGTTATAATGCACCGGCACTTTTAAAATGGGCATAGTGTTGTAAATTCAGTCTTAAAACAAAAACCAAAAATAGTATAGCCAAAAGAAAAAATTAGTATTTCCTCTACAAGACTAAGCTTTAAAAGTTTTCTTTCACAGTGTCCAGGGAGCTGTAAAACAAAACAAAACAAAAACAATAGTATGGACATCCTAAAAGGAACAGCAATTTTAAAAACTTAGGATTTTTTTAGCTCTCCACTTAGAAAACAATTTAAACTACATTATGTTAATCAAATATTCATAACAGAATAGCTAAAATTATGTTATACTATTTACATCCAAAAAATATAATTAAGCTGAATTGCATCTGGAATCATGCCAAATTATTTGATTTATTCCAATGTTTCTTTTTCATTATTACTTCTTGATCAGATAGTTAATTAGCCAACACACCAGACTAGCATGATGTTCAATTTAAATGTTATTACCAGTAATAATTGGTATGTGGTAGGCAATATAATATCAAAGAATTACCATATTATCCACCATATAGAGCTAAATAATGGAAATGTCCATTAAAATTATATCTATTAAAATATTTAAAATATACACTTCTAAAATATAATTTAAACTATGTTATTGATAAATGTAACAATAATTGCTTATAAATGTCAGAAGTAAACATACCCTTCCCGCCCAAAAAAACTTTGGATGGAGGCAACCATTGACAGTTGCTGAATATATACAGTATATAGACGTTATTCAGATATATATTCTATTATAGCCCTTCCTAAGAAGGCAGATAGTAATCATCACATCAGAGATACCTTATAATAAAATTATACCTGCAACATTCAAGAAAGCACTTAATAGATGATCCCGTCTTTGGTTTTAAGGCTATCTAGTTTAGTATAGTTTAGTTTAGTTTATTGTCATTGCACCTCGTACAACGAAATCNAATCAAACACCATCTTCAGTGCACATCATGACCATGACCATGAAAATAAACACAAACACACATCCTTCACCCTCCTCACATTGAACCGAAAACCCCCAACACTACACCAACACTGTACTATATAGCAGAATTCAAAGAGCTACTGCCCTGGAATAGAAGGTATTTTTCAGCCTATTTGTCCTTGTTTTTATTATTCTGTACCATCTGCCAGATAGTAATAGTTCAAAGAAAGGGTTCCCAGGATGAGATGGATCTTTGAGAAAGTTTTTGTCAGATCCATGTATCTGCCATTCTTCAGTGGAAGAAGAAGGGGGGGAGTTGGTACAAGTAATCCTTTTTGATGTAACCTGAATATATTAAATCCTATATTGATTCTTTATAATTTGCATATGATATACAACTGGAGGAGTGGAGAATGTCCAGAAACTTGTCACCTCTTGAAGAGATAACAAGATGAAAAGGAACCATAAAAATTCCAGCTCTGGAAGACACTCCTGGGAACTCTGCAAAACTCTTCCTAAACCAAGATGAGGCCATGAGAGACCGAGTAGTGTTGGGCTTAAGAGACTCGAGAACACAGAGCAAACTGCTAAACAAAGCCCAACATAACCATAGCCCGAGGCATCGCGGAGCCACAGCCGCTTGAGAGCATCGGAAAAAATCGGCTGTCAAAATAAAGGCAGATGAAGCCGAACGGAGAGCGAGACAAGCCTTGGGCAGAAGGAAAAAAAAAACAGCCTCTGTCCCGCTCGCTACTCAGCGCAACGAAGATTATGGTGGGACCTCCGATCGAACGAAGAAGAATAGCGAGTCCACCGCCTGGTACGCCAACCAGAAAGAGGCGCTGAAACAAGAAAATTGGCGGGATATTGCCGCGCTTGGCGGAAGCGAAACCATCCTCAAAGCCGAATGCCAGGTTTGCATCGATGCCATTTTGCCAGACTTGCAAGAAACGAGGCATAATCGAGAAAGTCTGCAGGAACAAGAAAACTACAGCCCAACAGACGCAGCAACTCCCCGCCACAAGCCGAGGCCCAAGGTGGGTGAGAGAAAGTGGCAGCGAAACAAAGCGAACCACTAACCGAGAGATTATACACATCAGACTGTTACTATAGGAAGCGCTCAGAACGGAAAGCGGAAAAGAAAGTCAAGATAATTGTGAGAAATCGAAGGAAAGCCGCTGCGAAATGAAGAGGACTCTGGATCCTTCCTATCCATGGTATCTTGGGACAGCCATCAACAACTAGTCCCAGATATCTAAACCTAAAGAACTCCAGAGGCAGCGGCTTAACACTCAAAGGTACTACCAGGGATAACCGAATCCCGTAGTTGCATTGGTATCACATCCGAGTTCAGCATACAAACATCATGTTGAAGTGCTACCGCTGACCATAGTTCGACCGAGACCGACCAAGCCTCCTGGGCATGAATGGTTGCAGTCCACTGTCATCGGGATGTACGCGGGAATAGACCAAGTGGGCCACAAACCTGACCTGGGAAGAAAACCTAAGTCAGGAATTTCCAAGACGTTTTGAATGTGCTCATCCTTGGCAATTAGAAGTATCGGGGAAACTGCCTATTTTTTGTTAGTCTAAGTCCCCCCAAGTACCCCCGGTAGACTAAAAGCCAAGGGCCGGAGTCTTTTGCCTCTAAAAAGCAAAGATTTGAGGAACAGCTAATTTAAACTAGTTAGCCCAAGGGGTTATTAGAACCTGTGGACGCATGCCAAGTGGGAAACGACCTATAGTTACAACCTATTAAAACCTGATTGGGTCCTATTCGAATTCTGTTGGTGAACTACAAGGGCTTACCCTGAACCACGACACTTGCACAGAGCGCATACCGCGGTGCCAGTAGTGCAGCACTTACTACATTCCCTGTGGGAGTGGAAAAGTCGTTTTGCCAAACTCGATCTGCGCACAAGCTTATCAACAGCTCCCAGTAAGACCCCAGAAACAGCAGAAAGCACAGACTATAGTTACTAAGGCAGTGAGCTAATTAAAGCTCTTCCAAAGAGGGTGAGAAGGCAGATCAAGATTCTATCTGGCAATGATATTAAAACCCTCTAGAGTGCTTTCTAGCTGCCACTGTGCAATTGGCAAACCAATTACAGATGTTGCCAGTAAGTTAAAATAAACTCTCTACAGTGTAGTGTAGAAGGTCACCACCACTTTTCCATTCAGTTGCTGTTGTCTGAGCAAGTCTCAGGTAGTATAATCTCTGGCTGGGCACTTTTGAGGCAGTGCTGCAATGTGAGCCACCCCTGTCAAAGGTCCTCTTTTTTATTTAACACCCAGAAACTTATAAAACTGGCCACTTGTTCCACTCGGTCTCCATTGATAAGCAAGGGCTGGATGTCTGATCTGTTCCTTCTATAGTCCACTATAAGGTCCTTGGTCTTATTGATGTTGAAGACCAAGTTATTGTCTCCACACCACAAAAACAACTGGTCCACCTCATCTCAATAGGCAGACTCATCCCCCCAGAAATGAGTCCCACCACTAAGGACTTATAGTGGAGATTCTACGCTACTATCAGAAATACAGGTAACCCTCAGATTATAATGGCAACTGGAACCAGAATTTCTGTCGCTAAGTGATGAGGTTAAAAGGTGTGATGTCATATGACTGTATCATGCAGCAGCAGCAATCCCAGCAGTCCCAGTTACTGTCATAACCCCAGGACTGCACATGTCACTAAGGAAGAAAAGGAAGGAATCCCAAGCAGGAAGGTCAGTGGGTGAGAATCGTGGACAATCATATGCCACAAGCAAATGCTACAGAGCAGAGGCAGGTGGGTAGATACCACAGGCAGGAAGGTGAAAAAGCAGCAACAGCAAGAGTATCTTGTAAACTCCTGCCAGTTTTCCCACCAACTTTCCTTGTGAGAGGGAAAGGTTGCAATGATCATGTGACCATGGGATACTACAACTGTTGTAATTGTAACCCAGTTGCCTAGAGTCCAAATCACAATCAAGTAATTGCATGGATGCTGTGATGCCAGAACTTCAAGGACCAGTTTTAAGACTCCCTTGATCAACAATTAACATTGTCCTAATTTTGAACAGTTGCTGAACAAATGGTCATGATCTGTAATCATTCCATAAATTCAACAAAATTTACTCTACTGTATGGTCAGGATTACAGCCTCTTTTCAGAATACTCTAATCTAATATGTATCTAATCTAATTGGATAATATCCAATACAGTTCATTGTGGCATTTGTCATTGGAACTCTCTTTAGGGCTGTGTTAAGAAGGATCTCAAAAAAAAACAGATTAGAAAACTAAAATTGCCATAGTTTATAGTTTATACCACTAGTGAGATTAGGATAATGAAGATAAAGAATAATAAAGGTTAATAAATAATGCAGCAATTCCACATTTTTTTCTTTAATAAAAAAAATCTTCCTTATGAAAAAAGTTAGGGATGTTACAAATTTATTATTTCATTTATTTATTTTATTTTGTTCAATTTAAACAGAAGCCCATCTCATGTACATGATTCTGTGTATCTCACAAATTAAAACAGCAATGACAAACTCATGTAAATAAATTAAAACAATTAATCAGAAACAGAACCATTGGAAAACACCAGCCTTCAGACAATATAGCTATCTTGCAGTCTCCCCGCATCTTCACAGTACAATATGAGGTAAAATAAATACAGAATAAAATCTTATCTGGAAATACACAGAGAAGACATTTAAAATAGAGGATAAACTCATGAGAGTGCCAAATAATTAATACTTTATGTGATAAAACAATTCATTTATACAAGCCAAGCCATAAATATCCTTTGTGAGTACTACTGGTCTTCTGCCTATGGCTCATATATTCCTTCTGAAACAAACAAATAAAAAAGGAATATGATACATTTAATAATTAACAGAGGAAGCTATTATTAGATGCCTTACTATCTGCCAAGAAACAATCTGTCAGCTTTGGAATCCTTATTAAAAGCTGCCACCTAGCTACAAAGGATGGAAAAAGGGGGTGCTGTTCTTTGAGTAATTTTCAGTAGACATAATAGGTATGTAAGACTGTCAAGGTCATTTTCTATGGCGCAGCAAGAATTATAGTTGAAAGGTGCTTGGTTCACATGATTGATAATGTGGGAGAAAAGGGGTAGTGTGGGAAGTCTGGAAGAAACCTTTGTTCCATAATTCCACAGATGTGCCAAGTTTCAGTTTTTTAATTAAAGCACTTTGAGAATATGCTTGTCTCAGAGTTACTAATTGAAACAGACAATTTCTGGAACTCTGACACAATCCTGCTTGGCTTGTTTTTTAATTTAAGATTTAGCAAATTATAGATGCTCCACTTTAGTTTGAAAACATGGTTAAATCCATAGTATAGATTATTTCACATATTTCCTCTTACAAAAAATGCTCTATTCTGGAAATTTAAAAAAAACTTATGTAAATTGTGCTCCATATAAATCTGATCAAATTTCATCAAATAAATACAACTTTACAAATAGCTTTCCACCACATATTCTGCATTAGTTAATGAGTCATTAAAAAGTATTTATGCTTATAATGAAGATTTTCTTAGAAAAAGTCAACTGCACTGACTGATTTGTTTTTGCTGGGGTACATTTCTGGAAAGGGAACTTTTATCATTGGTCCTTCACACTCCAGAGTCTGTCTGGAGATAGGTCAAAAGAAAGACACAGCCTAAATGTCCAAGACTCTCCTTCTCATCCTAACTTTAAATCACTGAGAGTATTATCGGTCGCTCAGTATTCCAACAGCACTCACAGCTACTATTAGGATTTACTGATATTTCCCTCACTGCCTATAAATTTAAACACCACAATTTCTTCGCAGTTTTCAGATGATGGCGACACTGAAAATTCAACAACTAATTTTAGTTAAAAGTTAAGAAAAGAAAATGACCATTCAAAGAGGCTAACACATGAACAATTCAATTATAAGAAAGAACATGAAATTTGAAATATTCAAATTATAGTTGAGAAATTGGACTTTTACATGGCATTAGATAACATTTACTTAGATTACATTCTGATGAGATCTAAGTGTATGTGATTTCAGGATCTTAAACTATTTTATTTATTACATTTATATGCCACCCATCTCGTCAGGCAAAGCGTGCAAATGCAAGTAGATAAATGGGTACCACTTAAGTGGGAAAGTAAAAGCACTCTGTTTCACCACACATTCTGCACTGCAGTGTGATATCATGCTGATCACATGACCATGGAAACATCTTCAGACACTACTGACTCAATGGCCTGGAAACAGAAATAAGCACTGTCACCTAAAACTAGCTACAACTAGGGAAGTAAAAACCTACTGGATTCCTTTACATTTGCCATCTTGTCAGAGACAACTCAGGGCAGCTTACAAACATTAAACTAGTACACATTAAAATAATAAAACAATAACAAATACTATTAAAAGATGAAGAGGAGGCAAACATGAAGCACAAAGGTAGAGGTCTTTCCTAATCCAATAGTCACCTCCTGAATGGGGGCCCTGAGTCAACTGGCAGAGCCAGATGTTCAGTCTTTCAGAAGGTCAGAAAGGTGGGTGCAGATTTCACCTGGGGTGATACAATATTCCAAAGGGAAGGAGCTATGGTAGAAAAGGTTCTTCTCCTGGACCCCATCATTTGAAAATCCTTAACTGATGGGGTCTGCAGCATGCCCCCTTCTATTGGCTAGGTAGCATAGGCTATTCCTATCAAGGTGAAATGGTTCCTCAGGTAACCTTGACTCAAGCTAGGCAGGGCTTTAAAGGTAATAACCAGCACCTTCAACTGCATCCAGAGGCAAATCGGTAACCAATGCACCACACAAACAGCAATGTGTGCACATATGTGTATGCATGGTGACCTCTGGGAAGGAAAAGATGCATCATGGTACCCAAAGACACTATCTCACCAACTCCTGTTTATGTTGTGATACTCAAAATATTTAAATGGCTACACATTGGTTCACATAAAGGAAAAAAGTATCTGTACCCTATTTAAATGACATTGCTGCCATATTTAAAATATCTCAATCTAGAACTGAATTGAACTTAATCACATAGCCACTTTTTTCTAGATTGAGGAATTTTGCTTCTCCCAAGTTTGTTCTCTCCCTCCCTCCCCCTTCTTTCTCTCTCTCTCTCTCTCTCACACACACTCACACACATACACAGCACGTAGTAGTAAGACAGGAAGCACATTGTATTGCCATTAAATCCACCTTTAGCACAGGCTTCTAGATTCCTTATGAGATATTTCTTTACTGAACTCTTGTGCTTTTTAAGGAAGGGACAGAGAAAAACAATGTACTTTTATTATACTGTACATCATATAAACCACTTAAAATATTATTTCATGTTGACATTTTTGTGTGCTTAGATAAGACTATGTAGCCTGAAATATGATAATAAACAGCTAAGGCAATAATATCCCATTGGCTTTGGATCCACTTTTGGCACATCACCCAGACTGTCGCTAAAATGAAGAATACTATCCTTAGAGTTAGCAGAATACGTTTTGCATGGCTTGGGTATAACGAAGACATCTCTTTTCTTTTAATAAAAACATTCTCTTAAAAGCTCAATTAACCAATTCTAGGAGGGTTGGTGGAGATCAATGACTACACACTTACCTATAATAAATAGTAATAGATATCAATTAAAGAGATGTGTTGTGTGTCTGTGAACTTAAGTCTCCCAATAGGATTTCGTTGGAGCTCACTGTCTCCTGGTTTCTAGGCCAGCAGCTAAACTACTACACACCAACTTGTCATATATAAGTCATTTAATAATTTTAAAGACAATTCCTTTTTTAAAGTGATGTACATCAAATAAATTAAACTACTTCACTTAGCTGTCTCTCAGTGAAATCAAACTTTGTCAAACAATTCCTTTTTTAAAGTGANTTAAACTACTTCACTTAGCTGTCTCTCAGTGAAATCAAACTTTGTCAAACAATTCCTTTTTTAAAGTGATGTACAACAAATAAATTAAACTACTTCACTTAGCTGTCTCTCAGTGAAATCAAACATTGCTCGAATAGGGACACTTTGATGTCTGCTTATCCACTGGTTCAAGAACCCTGTTCGAAAGGACAGCTTAGAGCAGGGGTCTCCAAACTTGGCAACTTTAAGACTCAACTCCCAGAATTCTCCAGCCAGCTATGCTGGGAAGTTAAAGTCCACAAGCCTTAAAGTTGCCAAGTTTGGAGACCCCTGATTTCGAGTTAGACCATTTTCTTTCTACAGACTTACAGCACCCTGTAACAGCTCTGTTGGCAAATATACACCAGCGAAGACTTCACATCACCATAACATTGATTATGTGATAGCAGAATATATACAAACACTGTAGGAAGAGGCTGTACCGGCAAATAATCAGGAGCCCAGGAGCGCCTTTTTAGCCGAAACAAATGCCATTTAATAAAATGCAAGATCATTTGTGAATGGGAAAAGAGCCGAATTAAAACATGCAGAAATCGATAGAAACAACAGACTATGCTAACTGCCGCCCTCTAGCGGGCCCCCAGAAACTTTACAGCCCAGAACTCCCGTCCTCGCCTCAGCAAGTCTCGGACCAATATTATTCCTCCTGTTTTCTCGGCGTAGGTTGGAAGTGATTATTTCTCAGCGCTTTCTTCAGATATAGCTTCCAGCCCCCCCAGTGCTACCAGTACGAAGCAGGTCCAAAGGAGCCCGCTTAAACTCGCTCAATCCCGCCGGTGCTGCCCCCTCACTTGGGCGGCCATTAAGTCAGACGTGGAACCGCACCTCCCAAAGCAGCAGCGCTAAGGACAACTCGAACCGGGTGACCAGGCGACCTGCCGGGATTAAAATCATGCCCTTGCAAAGCTTCCGACTTTGGACCGCATCCGCCGACTGTCTTGTTCAACTCCCCGTGCTCGCAGGAGGCGGCGAAAAAGAACAAGCGCCCGGGCCCCGCGCTGCCACCTTGGCGGGGTTTTCAGGAGTCGGGGCGACCGTTGCCACGGACGCAGCTGGGCGGAACTCCACGGAGCGGGAGAGAGGAAGCTCACCTCGAGCGCTGGAGATCCCAGCTCCCTGGCGGCTCTTCCGGCGCCGCGTTTTGCATGATGCCGCTGCTGTCAACAGGAGCTATGTGTAGCGGGAATCCATGTAATTGTCTTAAAATTAAATTTTAAGGTAATTTTAAATTAAATTCAAGCGGGATTGTTTCAGTGACAAACGTAGTTTGTTTTTTCTTTCTCCCCTTTCTTTGCGAACTCAAGGCAACTCAAGGCAGGAGCCGGAGAAGGTCTGCCTTCTGGGAATTTAAGTATTTTAAACAAATGCACCCCACCCCAATAAAGAAAATGGAGAGCTGAATCCAAAAGATAAGAATTCTTTATTGGCCAAGTGTGGTTGGGCACACAAGGAATTTGTCTTGGTGCAAATAAAAGAAAAGAAACATTCGTCAAGAATCATAAGGTACAACACTTAATGATAGTCATAGGGTACAAAAAGCAATCAAATCATACTAGGAAACGGTCAATATAAATCTTAAGGAGAGTTGAACAATCTTGAGGCAATTAAAAGAACTTGGCCTTTGTGTTTTCAGAAGTACCACGAACCTATTTCTTCCTCCTGAATAAATGACCAATATTAACTGTTCATTTGATTCATAAATGCAATTCTGGTAAACCACTTGGGTGACCCTGATTTTGTATTTATCTGCATCTTCCCCAGCCCCTTTTTATACTATTTATCTAAAAAGTTCTTGGGGACTCAAACGTTTACACATTCATTTCTCAGCGATGGATGGGGTGTGAGTGGGGGCTTCCTTTAAAATAATAGACACAGATGGAGGTCCACCAATGTAGTTAAATGTGGTCCAGAAGGTTTGTAACATTTCTATCAAAAATCAGTAGTACAGGTAGTCCTTCACTTACAATTATTCATTTAGTGACTATTTGAAGTTAAAACAGTGCTGAAAAAAAGTGGTGTATGACCATTTTTCATACTTAAGGCTTTTGCACAATCCCCATGGTCATGTGATCAAAATTCATCTGTTTGACAACTGGCATGTATTTATGAAGGTTGCAGTTCTGGGATCACCTTTTGTGACCTCCTGACAAGCAAAGTTAGTGGGTAAGCTGGATTCATTTAATAGGCGTGCTACTAATTTAACAACTGTAGTGATTCACTTAACAACTATTGCAAGAAAGGTCGCAAAAAAATCATTTAACTGTTGTGCCTGCGGGGCTGGTGCTTTGAACATGGATAGATGGATGGATGGATGGATGGATAGAGAGAGACAGGTAGGTAGGTAGGTAGATAGATTGGTAGATAGGCAGGCAGGCATACCTTTTGGATGAATGTACAGGTAGGTAGGTAGGTAAGTAGATTGGTAGATAAGTAGGTAGGTAGATCTATATGGTAGACAAATAGGTAGGTAGGTAGACAGAAAGACAGGTAGGCAGGCAGGTAGGAAGGCAGGCAGACAAACATTTTGGATGGATGGATAGATAGATAGATAGATAGATAGATAGATAGATAGATAGATAGATAGATAGAGATAGATAGATAGATAGATAGATAGATAGATAGATGATAGATAGATATGGTGGTAGGTAGGTAGACAGAAAGGCAGGCAGAAAGACAGGCGGACCTTTTGGATGGACAGACGGACAGAAAGAAAGAATGCAACAGCAGTGGCACTTTGAGAAAGTAGAGCAAAGCCAGAATGGGAATTGAAGTCCACACAAGTTTCCAAGGTTGAGAAACACGGACTGAATATATCAACCCAGCCATTCTGTTTAGACTTTAATATGCTGTTTGATTCCGGCTTAGTCAATGAATAAACCATGGCTAAGATCTTCTTGCTCCTTAATTGCAGCTGCCCCCTGCCCTTTTCCAGTTCCCTCTGCCCTTCTCCAGCCCCCTTTGGCATCCAATTTTGCAATGCCAACCTCCCCAGGGCAGCGTATGCAGTCAACTCACTCTCTTTGCTTCAACCCAAGGTTCACTTCCATCAGGCCAAGCAAGGGGAGGTACTCTGCACATGCTCAGAGACTCCCAACTTTAGTGAAGCGTTCTGCCCATCTTTATTGCTCCGCCCAAGAGGAGGAAGGTGTGCGGAAGCAGCCCAGACCAGGGGAGGAGGAGGGAACTATTGCTTGGAAACTAAGCAAGCAAGCAAGCAAGTTCAGGGCTCGGTCAGAAGAACTGGGTTGCAAAGGGGCTAGGTTCTAGGTCCGGGACAACCACGTAGAGCTGAACCGAAATGAGCCACGCGCCTTGGAGAGCCGCAGCTGCACCCACCCCCTTCCTGCACTCAAGCCCAGCTGGCTGGAGGCAGAGGCTGGGTGGGCGCTGCACGCTCCCTTGTTCTCTGGGGAAGGGGGCCCTAACACCGGACCACCCACCCCTTCCACTGCGTGCCTTGGGAGGCCACTGCAGCCTGCAAGCTCAGGCGCCCTCTTTCCCACACCTCCCACCTCTCCTCCCCCCCCCCAGGCTTAGCAAGGCTCACTGCGTGGGGGTTCCACATTCGAGGCATCAGCTATGGAGCAATGAAATAGTCAATGGGCTGCATGGCCAGCAGTCAGTGAGCCTGCGGGGCCAGCACCTCAAACGCCCCCCAGCCACCTCTTAGCACCCCCCTGCCAGCCTCCTTGCCTCTTACCGCCCCCCCAAGGCATCCCACCACCCACTTTGGGAACCACTGGTTTCTCTTCTCCATAAGAGAGAATTGAAAACAATCCTTACTACCGACAATCAGTGAAGAAACTCAGAGGTTTAGTGCAAGAATCTAGCACCGTGATGGCGAACCTGCCACACATGCTAGACGTGGCATGCACAGCCATCTCTCCAAGCATGCCAGTTGTCGCCCATTGTTCTTCCGAGTTCTGGTACACACTTCCGCGCTGGCCAACTGGCAGGGGTGGGATTCAAATTTCTGAAAAACCAGTTCTGTGGGCATGGCCTAATTTGTGGGTGTGGCTTGGTCATGTGACTGAGTGGGTATAGCCTGTTGGTCATGTGACTGGGGTAGGCATGGCTAGGTGGCCATGTGACTAGCAAACCAAATATAAGTGGTCCTTTCTTAATGGCCAGTTGCTTAGCAAGTGTTCTAATTTATGACTAACCTCCCTTGAGCTACTTGACCTGTTTTTGTGTTTTGACAGCATGAGCATGTGTGCATGCACAACTTATGATCACTTACAACATCCCACACAGCCTTGTGACTGAGGTTTTCTATGTTTTTTTGCCACTTTCCAACAATTCCTTCTGGTTCCGGTTAAAAATGCCCATTGGGGAAAATGGACTTGTTTAACAACAACAGAGTTTGCTTAATGACCACAAGGGTCACTTAATGGCCATGGTGTTTGCCTAACCCAGGGTCTGCAACCTTAAACACTCAAAGAGCATTTTTCTATTTTGTTTTAAACAGGTATCTCTCTTTCTCCCTTTCTCATTTCTTTTTCTTTCTCCATTTTTTCTTTCTCTCTCCTCTCGTCTCTTTCTCTTTCCCTCCCTCACTCTCTGTCTTCTCTCTTTCCCTCCCTTTGTATCTGTATGACTCTTGTCCCTTTCCCTCCATCTTGTCTCTTTCCCTCTCTCTCTCTTTCTGTGCGTGTGTGTTTGTCTTGTTTCTCTCTTCCCCCCCACCTTTCTCTGTCTCTTGTTTCTCTCTTTCTCTCCCCCCTCCCTCTGTGTCTCTCTTGGTCTTTCTCTCTCTCTCTCTCTCTGTCCCTCCCTTGGGAGGGGGAATATAATGTCCATGCCTTGGGAGGGGAAATACATTTAAAGCTTGTGACTTTAAAGGGAGGCTAAACAAATAGTTGTAAGTCAAAGACTATCTGTATCAGCTGCTTTAACTGCCAATTAGCATCTAACTAAATTTCAGCTGCATCTCTGCACCAAGCACATAGGATAATTTCCTTATTTCCACAATGCAGGAAAATAACCCAAGCTCACAAGTAGTTGTACTTCTGGTGTTTTCAAGCTTAGCAACTTTAAGACATGTAGATTTCAATTCCCAAAATTCCCCAAGCAGCATGAGACCTGATCATTTGATTATTCCCCAGTCAGCAACATGAAAGAATTACCAACTTTAAAGATGCTGAGCATTGTATCTCTGTATGAATTGATTTAGTAAGATTCCAGACTTACCACACTCCTGTCTCTACTTGGACAGAAGCATCAAAGCACTTCTACTGGATTTCCCCTTGTACCAAGGCTCTGATTTAATAGTGCCTCCTCCTCACTAAATGCATCGATTGACCTCAAATGGATTCTACCTATTTTCTACTGGTGTATTAATCTATTAAATGTAATATAAAATGCCCCTTCATCACAAGGACACAGCTTTAAAGATATGAAACCCACCACCACCACCCAAAATGGATACTTGCTCCAGGCTACTTTATACTTTAAAGTCCGGCTCAGCTCCAACAACACATCCTGGAATTTCTCCTTGTAGCACTGAGCTCCTTGGCTTTTATTTTGAAATCCAGCACTCTTGGGCTTCAGCGCTGGATTTTAAAAGGCAAGCTCAGTACTACAAGAAGTGCCAGGAAGCCAATGAATTAGTCAATTAAATAATACTTTTAAACTACTTTCTCTCCCAGCAATCTGGGCGGAAGCAGAATTGAGCAATATCTGCTTCTTTGTTTTCTGAATGGATTTTATAGGAAGGAGGCTTAAATTCACACACACACACACACACACCAGCCACTTAGGAAGCAGGGAGGAAACAGCAAAACTCAGTATCTTCCAAATGGGATGGGGTGGGAGGAGAAAAGGGATTCTTGCTCCAGGCTTAAAGCCAGGTAGCTTCAGCAACATATCTTCAGCCTCATCAGAGGCAAGTGGCCGGGAGGGGAAGGGTCAGGGCCAGCCAGGGGCATGATTTGCCGGTTCTCCAAACTGAGCAGAATCATAACATCCGGTTCTATAGAAATGGATGGAACCGGTAGAATCCCACCCCTGCCAACTGGTATTCGTGCATGTGGAAGCACCAGAAACTAGAAGAGCAGCTCCCCCAGCCAGTTGGTCTTCACATGCATATGCACGCCGGCCAGCTGGTCTTCTGGCACACTGGAGTGCCAGAAACTGAAAGAGCAACTCCCCGGAGTGCATGCGTGCACCGGCTAGCTGGTCTTCACACGTGCATGCACATTAGAAACCAGAAGACCAAGAGGCCAGTGCACATATGCTAAGCTTTCGGGGCTCCCACGCGCATCAGGGAGCTGCTCTTCCAGTTTCCAGCCCCCCCAAAAGTTACCCACCACTGGTCTAACAAGACAGCACCTAAACAAGGAACCGCTATTCTATTTCAAATTATAATTTGTGTGATTTTTCCCTTTCTGTATGGGGTGCAATATAAACTCATAAGTGGGACTCATAGCATGTTATCTCATAATATAATATGCTGTGGCTTAGCATATTATTGTCATTTGTATTAGTTATTAGAAGTATAATTAATACACTTCGTCCTTCAGTTTTTCTTCCAACCATTAAAGTAGGTTGGGCTAACAAAGGCACCCAATACGCCTCTATGGATAAGAATGAGTTTCAACCTCAGTCTGCCCAGTCCTAGTTCTTAACCTTAGCCACTATTATTCTCTGGCTTTCTGATCTTGTTGGTACTAGGCAAATTGTGTCAATAGCCACCATAAAACAAAGTATGTATTAATAAGGGCAAGTAAAGCAGACTATTGCATACCAGTGCCTTTTGAGCAATTGAGTGCTTAAAGTACTGTAGAAAAACTGTAACTCAGCTTTAGTATAAAGATCAGTTTTGTACCATGGATATTTATTTGTAACCCCTAAATAGATCCAACTACTTGAAGCAATTGCAGAACTGAATGACACTAATCTTCAAACACTGTGGACTTGTTGTATATTGTCCTTGCTATGTTAAACATTGGAAAATGTTATGAACATCACTAGACTACTATTGTCCATTTGCTTGGCTCCTTGCAAATTCAAAGAAATTCACATGTACTCACTTCATATAAAACATGATAAAAAGTAAAACAGTTCATCAATGTATTTTGTTTGGATGATGATATGCTGGTATATTTTTTTTTCCAGCTGCGTTACAACTCTAGATATCTGTGTTCACTTGTACGAACCTCTCCATATCTCACACAAGAAACATTTAAAAATGCAAAAGGGAACTCATGAGACCCAATTGGAAATATGATTCACACACAAAGGTTTCCTTAGCAATATTATATACATGCTTTCCCATGTATTCTTCTGGAATAGTTTTCTGCCTCCTCTCTAGCTTGCAAAACCTAATTGCTGGGAAATTCCCATCCAGACCTAGCCAAATACGCTCAGTTTCCCGGTAATCGCCAAGCTCGGACGAAGCCTACGTTTCCCAAGCAGGCGAAATCATATCGCTCGGCAAGCTAAGGTGGTTTGCTTCCGGTTGACACCCGGAAGTGAAGCTTAGAAAAGTAGGAGTCGCAGCTCTTCGTTCTTCCGGGTCTTGTCTCTTTGCTGGTTTTCCCCGATCCGGCTTGCTTTCACTGCCCAATGCATCCGCGGCGCCCCGAGGGCTTCGACGGCCTGGGCTATCGGAGCGCCCGAGAGGAACCCGGAGCCTTCTCGGCCAAGCCGGACCTAGGCCACTGGGTCACTACCCCGCCTGACATTCCTGGCAGCCGCAACCTCCATTGGGGTGAAAAGACGCCGCAGTTCGCCGCAGGCACACCTTTGGTGTCGGCTGGACTCAACGAGGACCCGTACCTAGGAGGTGCTGGCACCAACTCCGGTGCGTAAAACAAATCGCCGAGTGCGGGAGTGGCACGCGCAGTTTAAGAGCCTGGCCTCCGCCCTTAGGCAGCAGGTGCTCCGGTGCGTCCGGCAGGTCTGCTCCGCGGTCCTTATTAATTCGGTCCGCTTGAAAAAGCTACCGGAAACGGTGTGCTAATTTACATTCTTTTTACACTCTTTGGATGCTATCCAGCACCCTGCAATCCATGACTTTAGGTGTGACTCTTTTTAGAAGCATCTTGTTTTCCCCCCCCCTCAAAAAAAGAGTTATACAGTATTTGGAATATTATTTAAGAGATACAAGGAAATTAAATATTTAACTTATTGAGAAACATTCTATATCCTGCAGTTAATAAAGATGCCTAATGTGCTAAAATTTATGGATTTGCTATATAATTTATTGCAATGAATAGTAAAAATTCTATACCGAAATGTGTTGCTCACGTTCTGGCTTTAATGGATGGTTATCTGCCTTTTAGAGCAAATAAATCGGTTTGCAGGCTTTGGGATTGGCTTGGCAAGGTAAGAGGTCTAATCTTTCATTAGTGGCATTTTTTTAAAATGCAAAGACCCCTTTTTTAAAAAAGTCCATGCCCACTGTGTAATTCAGAAATTTAATACTGCCATTAATACTTTAAACAAAATGTCACAGTTGTTGTGCTTCCATAAGTAACACAGTTATTAATATTGTTAAGTAACTATTTAATACTCAATATACGTTCGGTTTTTGTGGTTGCCCATGTCAATCAATCACTCTGTGGCTTATAATATCTGAATCCGTCTGATGTTGCTAACTAACCAAGGCTATTCTTATTCTTGCCTAGTTTTTGGCTATTAGTACACTCGAAAAAATTACTCATCTGGAACAGTCATGGGATTCAAAAAATTTTACTACTGGTTCTGTGGGCATGGCAGGGAAGGATACTGTAAAATCTCCAGTCAGATGTGGTGTTTGACGGTTCTCCGAACTACTCAAAATTTCTGCTACCGGTTCTCCAGAACTGGTCAGAATCTGCTGAATACCACCTCTGATCTAGAAGGAGTTTAACGTCTCAGTTTGAACCAACAATTCTTCAAGTTGGTCTCAACTTAGTGAAAATTTGGAATGATACATTTTCAAAACAACTCATAACTGAAAGAAGTTCATCTCTTTGGAAGCAATCATTAATTCATCTGAGCAAAGGGTTGTTTAATTATAAAAGTTAGCCATAATTTGCCAATGAATGTATCCATTCCTGAAATCTTATTAACAGTTTGCCAATAAGATCTAAATTGATGAATTGGATAGAGTAAAGGACTTCTGTTAGTTCAGCCCAATATGTAATGTGTTTTCAATGTAGACTGAAGTGATAATCGAAATTTCTATTTCTGTAAAAATCCAATTTCTTTCAAAAATTTATATAAGAAAGGCCTTAAGAGTTTTCATACTTGATGTTGAGCCACATAAATGTTTTGAAGATTCTGTTAGTGAGCTGGCTTTTGATGTGGTGTAAAAGAATTAAGACAGGAGTCCTGAATTATTTCCATATTTTATTTAGATCATATTAATTTTTAGCCTTTTACTAATCCACTATGAATATAATCTCATGAAATTGTGGTTACTAAAAGACAATTGAGCACTTTCAATGTGTCATTTCAATGCATTGCAATTCAATGTGTCATTACAGTGTGTCATTTCAATGCACTTTTTAAAGCCCCCTGGTTACCATTAGTCTACTTTGGAAATAAAGGATTTTAAAAATCTTTTTAGATAATTTCCATTCAACATATCCGACATCTACTGAAACTTTAGATTCATTATAAAGCAAATTGGAATAAATAATTGCCCCAAAGTATTATTAGACTTCAGAACACTATCCTAGTATATACTGAGATATACTAGTATGGTATAAGACCATGAAAAATAATAACTAGAATGCAGTTAACTTAAATTATTTACAGTTGCTTCTGTATATAAATTAAATTTCTTACTCATGACTAGTATTACATTCAATACCAAAACAATTTCACAACCAAAGAAATTAGTAAAGAAATCCCAGCAATATTTTGGAAAACTTGGACTTGTAAATATAGATAGTCCTCAACTTACAACTATTTATTGAGTGACCAAAGTTACAATGGCACTGAAGAATGTGGCTTACAACACTTACAACCAACACAGCATATCCATAATCATATGATCAAGATTGCTTGGCACCTGACATATATTTACAATCATTGAAGAGTCCTGGGCTCATGTGATCATCATTTATGGCATTCCTAGCCATCTTCTGGCCAGCAAAGTCAATGGAAAAAGGCAGTTTTGCTTGAAACAATACATGATTCAACAACTGCAGTAATTCACTGAATAGCCATTGCAAACAATCTCATAAAACCAGCTTTACAACAAAACCAACAATTTATCATATTAGAAGCAATTGTATCCAGAATTAATACGGCAGTTAACCACTAAATTTTGCAAAAACAATAGCAGCAAGAGGATGTATTTGTCCTATTGCAGCAAAATGTAGACTTATAAATTAGTTTGTCATGCTCTACTATTCATATTGGTTTTGCAAATGCTTAAAGTTTATTACTAAGCCTAAAAGCCAAAGTGCTATCTATCATCAAAAGAAATGTTTACAACATGTATATGGATTTTCTTCAGTAGCGTCATTCTTCTGAAAGCAGAATTTTTAATAATATAATCACAAAATGTATAGATGTGATATACTTTAATTCTATCTGCACTATGTTCACAATTATTAGGCAAGTTGTATTTTTGAGGATTATTTTTATTATTGAACAACTACAGTGCTCGGTCAACCCAAAATTTTAATAAACCTCAAAACAGAATATTTTAAAAAGTAAAAGTGAGGCTATGGCTTTCTTAGAAGAATATCTATGTGTGCACAATTATTGGGCAACTATTAGTGTGCAGAATTATTATGCAACTAAATGAAAAATGAAAATTTTCCCATCTCTTGTCATTTATTTTCATTTGTTAAAGTTTCCCATCTCATTTATTTTCAAAATTTACAAATAAACATTTCTGACAGTTCAGAAAAAAATCAGTGACCAACATAGCCAACCTTCTTTTCAATAACAGTGAAAAGTCTTCCATTCATGGAGTCTGTCAGTTTCTTGAACTGTTTGTGCAGCAGCAACCACAGTCTCCCAGACATTTATTCAGAGAGGTGTACTGTTTTCTTTCACCGTAAATCTCCCGTTTAAATAGGGTTTAGGTCAGGTGAAGAAGAGGGGCATGTCATTACTATTTCATCTTTAAGGCCTTTATTGGCTAACCACACAGTGGAGTATTTTGATGCATGTGATGGAGCATTGTCCTGCATAAAAATCATGGTGGTCTTGAAAGATGCAGACTTTTTCTTGTACCACTGCTTGAAGAAAGTGTCTTTTAAAAACTGCAGTAGGTTTGGGAGTTGATTTTGACTCCATCTTCAACCCAGAAAGGACCAACTAGCTCATCTTTAATAATACCAGGCCATACCAGTATCCCTCCTCCACTTTGCTGGCGTCTGAGTCAAAATGGAGCTCTGTGCCCATTACTGATCCAGCCCCAGGCCCTTCCACCTGGTCCATCAAGAGTCATCTTATCAGTCCATAAAACCTTTGAAAAATCTGTTTTCAGATATTTCTTGTCTCGGTCTTGCCATTTCAGCTTATGTGTCTTGTTCAGTGGTGGTCGGGTTTCAGCCTTCCTTACCTTGGCCATGTCTCTGAGCACTGAACACCTTGTACTTCTGGGCACTCCAGATAGGTTGCAGTTCTGGAATATGGCAGTACTGGAGGATAATAGATTCCTGGTAGCTTCCCATTTGGTTCTTCTCAAATTTTGGGCAGTTAACATGCGTATATTTTCTCAACACATTTCTTGCGACCCTGTTGACTATTTGCAACAAAACATTTGATGGTTCTGTGATCGTGCTCCAATGTCTTAGCAATTGCAACAGTGCTGTAACCCTCTGAAAGATTTTTGACTTTGAGTCAATTAAATCTCTTTTTTTAGTCCATTTTGCATGGGGTAAAGAAGCTGCCTAATAATTATGCGCACCTTGATATAGGATGTTGATTTTCTTAGGCCACACCTTCCCTCATTACACAAATACACATCACCTGATATGCTTATGCCAACTAAGTATTCAAGTTTATACAGCTTGAAGGTGGAAAATATGCATAAAAATGATATGATCAAAATAATTAATTGCCTAATAATTGTGCACATGGTGTAAGTATGTATAAACTTGTTGTTATCCTTGTTGCAATTAGTATAGAAGTTGCTTGAGGGGATGCTCATTATATGAGATTTTTTTATGAGTTGATAGATCTAAGTGGCCATGCAAAAAGCACTATGACTCTCAGCTTAATTTCTCATGAGAAAAGACACATACTACTCATTTCCCTCACTATCCTAGGGTAAAACAAAACCACAAATTTAATAGGATGGGCTTTGCCAATTGGCCGTTGTGGTGGTTTTTAACTGCTGCTTTTTAAAGGTTCCATTGTAACCATAGGGGAGAATAACCCCTCCCTTTAGAAGTGTGCTGCCTAGCAATAGTGCAGTATGCTTTCCTATTTAAGTGGCAAGGCATTCTCACACAAGTAGTTGAACCAGCTATACAGTTCTTGCTGCTTCCATGTGGCAGGGCTGACTGATGAAGTCTTGGACACGAATCATAACGTACAATAATTCCTGTCTGGCTGTTTAATGTGATATGCTGATTTGTTTTGGTTTTTTGTGGCTGTGTGTCTATATAAATGGATTTCACATTTCACTATTTCTAGACATTATCAAACTGACAGTTTTGATTAGTTTAGATAGTAATCAAACCTGTCTAACACCTATGTATATTCATTTCTGTAAATGAATTAATTTTGCTGGGGTTTGTAGGTTTTATTCCCCTCTATGTTTGTATTGCCAGGCTACTGACATGTTATAGTAGCCCATCTTTGTCTTTCAGCAGAGATAGACAACCTGGATGCTTTGAAATGTAAAAAAAATTGTGGAAGTTATATCAGAAACACATAGATTGTCTATTAGAATGACAATCTATTATTTTGGGCAGGTATTTTGCTTCATCAGAATTCAACATACCTCTTCAAAAACAAACAGCACCCATCAACAAAGTGGTCATTTGGTTTTGATAAATGGGGCTTCTGAACATATGCTCTGCATGCAATGCAGATCGTTACTGAAAGAAACATACTACTCACATTATCCCTGCCTTCTTATTTTGTAGAAGCAGAATAACTCATCTTAACAATTTTCCATATTAGAACAAATATTTTGTATTTCTCATATATGCAAAAGAAGCTGTAGTTCAATATACAACATAGATTTTTGCAGAAGGCAGATAGATGTATGTGTGAAGCTTATTGAGAGTTAGCTATATGTTATAAATCTTAATTTCCTAGACATCACAGTTGAACAAAGTAGAATGACTAATGTTCTAATGAAAGTTGAGCATTTAAAATAATTGTTTCTTCACAGTTTATTCACAGAAAATGTGCTGGCTCATCCTTGCATTGTTTTGCGTCGGCAATGCCAGGTAAATTCTTTGGGCTGTTGTAGGCTATTATTCAAACATTTGTTTTGTGTTTCTCTGTATATAATTAGGATAGCGGGTTCCATGCATATTTAGTATTCAATTTTATAACTTTTTCTGATATTAAAAATGTATTTCTTCCCTTTTGTAAAATAGGAAATATCAAGATTATAAAGTTAGTTTAACTTGGCATAACATACAGCCAAATTTGTAGAGATTCTCAGTCATCCAGGTCATGGTTGTCCCAAAGGTGCTTTTTCAGAAGGCTACTAGACTTTCTAATTTTTTTCTTTTTAAGATGTTTCACTTCTCATCGAAGAGCTGAAGAAGCTTCTTGGATGAGAAGCGAAATGTCTTCAAAAGAAAAATCAAGAAAGTCAAGTTGCCTCCTGAAAAAGCACCTTTGCGTTCCACACCAAGTAAATAAATTGTTTTACTGCTCTAACTGAACCACTTAATAAAATAGAACTGAATTTTCTATTTCAGACAGTTGGAATAGCTTTTCACTGACTTCATCTTTTTTATTGTTCCTAGTTTAAACTTTATTTATACTCAGGTCTAATATTTTATATATTTTAATGAGAAGTTGAAATAGCTTCCTCCTTTTTTCCAAAATTATGAATTTGTTGAAATCTTTATCAATGTAGCCAGTCTTAAGGTAAAATACTTAAGGAAATTCATTCAAGCTATACACATCTTTTGGAATAAGTGTTTTGGAGCCTCTGGGAACACATAAACACCTCTTATCTGAATCAGTACAACATTGATAACTTTCAGCTTCATAAACCACTGCCAGTTGTTTCCCTATGGATGCGTGTATATTTGTACATATACACATATGGAGACATTTCAGAGCTGCTTCGAAAGCAGCAGCACAATTCTTAAAAAAAAAAACAAGCAGGAACTTCATGGATTTCAAAAAAGAAACTTCATATAAGCTCCATCATGTTCTGAAGCACCTCTTCTGAAAGATCTAAAAATCGTCATCCTAATATTTTGAAAACACGTATTTTAGTGTTTGGATCTGAAGCAGGCAATGCTGCTGTACCTGTTGGTGAATCTCTAAAGGCATTCATATCTTTTGCTGGTTTTACTCATAGCCATAATGGCTCAGAAAAGTCCATATTTTCATTCAGGGTATTTCCTAATTCTTCTATGCAGTTTACTATGCAAAACAAGAAAAGATAGATAAAACAAGATGTCCATGCCACTTTAGGACTCTTTGGATCCAAAATCTGGAACTTTTAATTTAAATGCAACGGAATATAAATGTAGATATGATTGCCCCATTTGTTTTGAATTTATTGTCACTAATATATGGGATTCGATTAGATTTTTTTAATATGTAAAAGTATTCATGCAACATTTATTGCATCTAAAGATCCAAGGGATCCAAATCACACACATCATTAAAGATTTGTAATCATGATTTGTCTACACAAAATAAGCAATAGCGATCTAGCATATATATGAACCACATTGATATGTCATATTATAAATTATATGAATTTAGGACAGCTCATTTTTACACTTGTGTATATACTTTATATTTTCAGGTTAATTATCATGCCAAGAATTATCACCTTACTCCTTTTACAATCATCAACATTATGTATAGCATCAATAAAACCCAGGTTAGTATTTACTCTCACTTGGAGGTTATTTATTTCTAAATTTAATTTACAAGTTTTTAAAGAACAATAAATTTTCTATTGTTTTTGATTTGATTTATGCACTGTGACTTTCTCATATGGTGTAATAGTACAAAGTAGCAATATGTAAGGAGGTTATTATTTGTTAACATCAGCTTTTTCAATACATCCAATACTGAACAAATTATAACTTAAATTTTAGGGCCCCAGAGCTCTTTGGAAAGGAATGGGGAGTACTTTCATTGTCCAGGGTATAGCCCTTGGAGCAGAAGGCATCATCAGTGAATTCACACCCTTACCAAGGTATAATCATTTTATGTTTATTGTGTTCTGTCATTGTGTTAAGTAAAATATTACTAATTGTTCATATATACATATATATGAGATTATTTGATTATTTTAGATTATTTGATTATTTTATTTTATTAGATTATTTGTTTAAATTGGTAAAAAAATAAGCCACTCTAATAATTGTTTTATGATGAAAATCATTCAGAATAACAGAGTTAGATGGGATCTTGGAGGTCTTCAAGTCCAACCACATGCAAGGTTGGAGCACCCACAACTTTTGGAGGTTAGCTGTTCTACTGATTGTTTTCACTGTCAGGAAATTTCTCCTGTTGTAGTCTGGATCTCTCCTTGAAGTTTCCATCTGTTACTTCTTGTCCATCCTTCAGGTGCTTTGGAGAACAGGTTGATCCCCTCTTCTTTGTGGCAGCTCCTTAGATATTGGAATATGCTATCATGTTGCCCTTAGTCTTTCTTTTAACTAGACTAGACATATCCAGTTCCAGTTCTAATTCAGTTGAAGCTTATATATTTGAATTTCTCCCTTTTCTGCTGACTGGGGAATGTTAAAAAAACATCTTTAGTGTTACGTTGACATTACTGCTACATGGCACTATTTCTAGAGGCACTTACTTCCTTTCTTTTGCTGAGCTGATCCACTAACCTGTGCCTGTAGGAGGAAGAAGAGAGTTTGGTATTAACCAAGCATGTTCCAAATGCTTGTGAAGGTAGGTCTACCACGTGTATGCAGACTAACCAGGATGTCTAATAAAGCTGTCTGGATTAGGATCATCAGTATAAAGCAGGCATGCTCACATTCTTGGATAAACCATATTTCTGAGGAAATTATTTTAACATCTAATATGAATATAGCATTATATCTGCAGGTACAGCAGTCCTCAATTTACAACAATTCATTTAGTGACCATTCAAAGTTACAATGGCACTGAAAACAGGCACCTATCACCATTTTTCACACTTAAGACAGTTGCCACAGTTGCTTGACAACTGACTCATATTTATGACAGTTGCAACGTCCCAGGAGAATGTGAAAGGATTTCCCTTTTGAGACCTTCTGACAAGCAAGATCAATGGGGAAACTAGAGTCACTTAACAACCCTGTTACTAATTTAACAAGTGCAGTGATTCTCTTAACAAGTGTGATGAGAGATTATATACAACATAAATTTTGGGCTCAGTTGTGTCATAAGTTGAGGATTACCTGTATTGTTTATTCAGATGTGTTGTAAACTAATAATAATGTATGCTGAAATGATATTAGGAATTCTAGAAAAAGGATAGACTTTGTGATAGAAAGTTACCAGTTAGTAAGATATTCTGCTGTATAAGATATCAATGAATACACACCTTTTCTTATCCTTTGGGGACTCTGTATTTCACCTTTATAATGCAACTTTACCTCCATTACCAGTTCTGTATTGTTCATAAGTGTGTCTTAATTTTTCTTCAGTTTACATGTAACGAGATTGTGGCAAGGTCCAATAAGTATTAATAAGTAAAATAAAACATACCACAGGTAATCCTCGACTTACAACCATTAATTAAATGACTGTTCAGAGTTACTGCAAATAGTGACTTGTGACCAGTTCTCAGATTTATAACTGTTGTAGCATTCCCACAATCGTGATCAAACTTTAGGTACTTCGCAACTGGCATGTGTTTACAATGGTTGCAACATCCTAATGTCCTGGGATCGCCATTTGCAACTTTCCTAGTGAGCTTCTGACATCCCTCAGCATAGCATAAAGTAATGACTTGGTGCATATTCTAATTGCTGCATGAATAAGAGATCTTTTTTAAAATTTTCAGAGAAATTTTATACAAATGGAATCCCAGGCAAATAGGAGGACATCTGACCCTAAAAGCGTATGTATGATTGCCAGTTTTTATTGGTAAAATGCTTGCTGTTGTCATAGTTTCAAATTAATAACCACACAGGCAGAACAAAAGTGAATGGTGGTAAGCACAACAAGACTCTCCCTGTTGTAGAATAAACAACATCAACTTGAGCAGGATTATCTGGATTGAGCAGGATTATCTGGATTGTTGAAGTACCAAATCCAGAAGTCCCCATTACAGAAAAAAATACCATTCTGACTGAAAATTCTGAAAGATAATCCAACACCGTGAACAGGCCAATTTGTGGAAAATTTGAGACTTTCAGGTTGTAGTATTTGTTTTTAATACTAAAATCTGTTTTCTTCATTTTATTCTGATGATTGCCTTGATGCACACACACAAATTAGCATAGTTGACAAACTAAGGATGAATTCTTGTTTCTTTTTTACTTCTTTCCAATTAATGAATTTAAGTATTATTCAGAAAATGATACAGAAATGGGTTTGAAGAAATAGAAAATACAAATAGTTATTGACTTGCAACCGTTCATTCACTGGCCATTCTTAATTGGTCCACTGATTTTTTGCTGTCCCAGCACTCCCAAAGTCAAGTGATTATAATCTGAGTGCTTGGCCATTGATTGTCATTTAGGAACAGTTGCAACAGCCCATAATCATGTGAGCATCATTTGTGACCTTCCCTACTAGCCTCCCACAAGCAAAGTCAATAGGGTAGCTGACAGGAAGTAGGAAGATGCAACGTCTTTGCTTAACAATCCAGCAAGGATACTGCTGGAATTGCCATTGCATGTGACATCGTGCTTTTATGACCACATCACTTGGTGACAAAAATTCTAGTTCCAATTATCCTTGCAACCTGAGAATTACCTGTATGGCTGAAATAAATTAAATTGTAAAGAATTAAGATGATTCTTGAGTGGGATGTTTGAAATTAAAATATGTGATTGGATTTTAGCAAATTGGATTTTGATTATCAAAATAGTAACTGTCTTTATTCATCTAGGTTGACTTGTATCATAGCAATGCCTTTTTATTCAGCAAGTTTGATTGAAACTGTGCAAGTAAGTTTTGATTTTATATATGTACATATTTGCATATTCTTTTGTATAATTCCCAGGAAATCAGAAGTTTGTAGCCTTGGAACTGAGCTTTTACATTCTGTCTTAGACCAATTGCTTCTGAAGGAACATAGTTAAAATTTCCAAAATTGTTAGATGCAACTCAAGATCAGGTTTCATATATTTATTTTTTAATAGAATAACATTCTTTCTGTCAGGGTTCCATTCAATTTCTTAAAATCACTTAATTTAATCCAGTGGTTCCCAAAGTGGGTGGTACCGCCCCCGAGAGGCAGTGGGATGCCTTGGGGGGGACTAAGAGGCAAGGGGGCTGGCAGGGGGGCGCTAAGAGGCGGCAGGGGGGCGTNTGACTGTTGCACCGCTCCGGAGCTGGTGCCTCGAACGCCCCCATGCCACCTCTTAGCGCCCCTCTGCCAGTCCCCTTGGGGATGCTAAGAGACGGCAGGGGGACATTCGAGGCTCTAGCTCTGCAGGCTCACCCATTGACTATTGCACCGCTCCAGAGCCGGCACCTCGAACGCCCCCCTGCTGCCTCTTAGTGCCCCTCTGCTGGCCCCCTTGGGGATGCTAAAAGATGGCAGGGGGCAACGTGTCGAATGCAGCCGCGGCGACACGTAACGTGCCACTGCAGCCGCATTTGAGGTGCCAGCTCCAGAGTGATGCAACAGCCGGCACCTCAAATGCCCCTCTGCCACCTCTTAGTGTCCCCAAGGGGGCCAGCAGAAGGGCACTAAGAAGCAGCAGAGGGGTATTCGAGGTGCTGGCTGTTGCACCGCTCCGGAGCCAGCACCTCGAATGTGGCAGCAGTGGCACATTACGTGCCGCCGCAGCCGCATTCAACACTCCCCCTGCCACCTCTTATCATCCCCAAGGGGGCCAGCAGAAGGGCACTAAGAGGCGGCAGGGGGGAGTTTAAGGCAGCAAGGGGGCATTTGAGGCGCTGGCTCCAGAGCAGTGCAACAGTCAATGGGTAAGCCTGCAGGGTGCTAAGAGGTGGCAGGGGGGACATTTGAGGCACTGGCCCTGCAGGCCCATTAACTGTTGTAGCACACCGGAGCCGGCGCTTCGAATGCGGCAGATCATTGGAAAAAGCTGCCACCACCGCTTTCCCAAAGTGCTGCCGCTATCGCATTCCGTCTGTCCGTTCGTCCGTCCATCCAAAAGTCTCTGTCTTCCTGCCTACCTACCTGTCTGTCTTTCTGTCTATCTACCTACCTACCAATATCGATCTATCTACCTACCTACCTACCCCTACATCCGTCCAAAAGGTCTGTCTGTCTTCCTGCCTGCTTGCCTACCTGCCTACCTATTTACCTTTCTATCTACCTACCTCCCTACCTGTCTATCTATCCATCCATCCATGTTTGAAGAACTGGCCCCGCAGGCACATTGGGAAAGGAGAGCAAAGCCAGTCTGGGAGGGAGGGAGGGAGGGAGAGAGAGAGAAAGAGGGAGAGAGAGGAGACCTGATGCATCAGATTGAAATGAGGCCTAGTTTAAGGCCCTGTCACACTGCCCAACGGATGCAAAATGTTTGAAAAAGGACACAGCGGACGAGAAAAATGTTCCATCCGTTGTTATCCACTCTCAAAAGGGGCAAAAATTTGCATAGAAGTACGCAGAGCATTGAAATCAGAAGTGCAAGATAACACGGAACAGGAACGGGTGGGGGAGAGAGTTGGCAGAGCGGCAATGAAGTAAAGCGGGCAAACTGCAGGAACGGAAAAAGTCGACGGGAATGTAATACAGTGCGGAATAAAAAGATGTAGATAAAAAGATGACCAGAAAGCGGTATGCGAGCTGAATTGAGAAATAGAAGATGCAGAGCAGATGCATTTAGAGGGATGACAGGAATAAACAAAGAGCGAAAAATGCCGTAAGGACAGATGACAAAACGGAAATGCGTAGCTGAATCGATTTACAATCCTTTTTCCGGTCCATGCTTTAAAACTAACGCTGCGCGATCCGTTCCGACTTCCTCCAGCATTCCGTTTACGCTGGAACGGCATCTTGAGTTTGCACGAGAAACATGCAAACAGCGGCAAAAAACGCCTAGCAAGATTAATAGGCAGAGATGTAATGGATGCAAGAAAACGGATGTCCGTGTGGTGCCAGTGGATTAGGAGTGAGGTCGAACGATTTGGCCAATTGCGATACCATTTTCCGCTGAGGAAGTTGGGGTGGTGTGGATGGTGTCGAAGACCTTAACATGTGCGGCGTGAAATGTCAATTAGAACGGCATGCCTGGCACGGATAAGAGACAGGTAGCAAAACGGAGCAGTGAGTACAGAACGGAGAGCAATGCTGTTAACCACACGGATGCAAGATGATTTTTTATCGACCGTTCTTACATAGTCTTTCCATCCTTGGATGACACGGCTCGTCGACAAGGGGCTTTGGCTGAAGGGTCCTTTGATCCACACTACTAATCTTTGCTTCTATTAAAGATTTTGGACGAAACATGTCAACATATAAGCCCTACACAATATTCTTGAGGCTCTTAAACAGGATCCATTGACCAGATCTCCAGTCTAAAAATTTAATTCCCATAGTGTTTACATGCCAACTTTAGAGACAGGCCAAAAACCAAATTGTTAGTGGTAATACAAGGCGAACCATAACACACACACTCAGTCTTACTTTCCACTGGTTGGATAGATAGCTATCTCTTTACATTCTACTCCTTACCCTCCGTTATGTGTTTTTGTTTTGCTTTCTGTCCTCTTCCTTTCCTATATTCCTCTCTCTTGTCCTCTTTTTTTCCCTTTTCTCTTCTTTCCTTCTCTCTCTTTCTCCTTTTTTCTTCTGTGCTCTTCCCTCTCTCAGGCTCACTCATTGATTGGTGCCTTGCTAACAACTTGGATTGCTTGGAGCAAAAGTTCTTCAGGTGGCAGGGGCACTCAAGTGGGAGTGGAACCTGCAAGGGAGATCGCACCTAGAATGCAGAAATGAGCAGCCACACTTTTGAAAAGTAGAGCAAAGCCAGAGGTTCAGTTCATTTTTGCTGCAGAGAATCAACAAAAAATCTGTTAATGTACAATGTATTAGAAAAGGAACAGCATGTCAATGTACTTCAACAACATAAAATAAAGAAAATACAAATAAAAGTTCACAAGATTGGCAAAGCATTTTCTGGATTTAGATTCTATTCACTACTGAAATCTAATCAGAGATGCTTTTGCCATTCTAGTCCAATGACCTGCTCCAGCAGGGTTGGAAGGAGTGTGTGTATATGTGCGTTGGCAAAAATGGCGTAGATCAAAAACTCAAAAAAACCAAAAACAGGTCAAGTAGCTCTGGGGAGGCCAGTCATAAATTAGAATACTTGCTAAACAACTGGCCATTAAGTGAGGATCACTTGTATTTGGTTTACCAGTCACCTGGCCGTGCCCAACCAGTCACATGACCACCAAACCACACCTAGCGGGTAACGTGACCAGCAAGCCACGCCCACCCAGTCACATAACTAGCAAGCCACATCCACCCAGTCACATGACCAGCAAAGCCACACCCTCAAATTCAGCCACGCCCACAGAAATTTGAATCCCAACCCTGGGTGGGGGGCACTGAGGATGAGTTTGTAGCACCAAAGGGTTGGTGGACTGAAAAAGTTTGGGAACCACTGATTTAATCTCTAATATGGAAAACATTAACTATAATGAATAATAATTGTTTTGAGACTAATGTGGCCAACAAATCAGCAAGTAGTTTCCTTCCTATGCATTGCTTTTCAAAGTGCTTACCACTTGGTGGCACCCTAAGAACTTCATAATCCATTTTGATCTGCATTGGAAGCATAATAGTTGCAAATCTGTGCATTCCAGTCCCTACTGATTTATTTATTTATTTGGATTTATTTGATTGATTGATTGATTTCTATAGTTAGTAAATGACTCTAGGTAGCTTACAATTCAAACATACATTACAATCAAAATAAAAAAAAATTTCAAGCAATGGAAACAGTAAAAACATTAAAACCAATAGAGAATGTTAAAACATCTAATTTACACATAAGAGCAAGATATCTTGGCCCGTTAACATAGCCAGGAGGCAGGACCCTTAGCTCATGTAGTGCCATGGCTCAGGAGCATAGCCAGGTTTTACAAAAGACTAACAGGGCTGGGGCCATTTTAATCTCCGAAGGGAGGATGTTTCATAGAGCCAGGAGTGCTGCAGAAAAAGCTCACTTTCTAGCTCCTGCCAGTTGACATTCTTTGGCTGAAGGAATCTGCAGCATGTCCATTCTCTGTCCTAGATGGATCGGTAGAGACTGGGAAAAAAGGCAATCCCTAAGGTACCCTGGTCTCAAACCACCAGCACCTGGAATTGCACCATTGTTACCAGAAATACATTGGTTACCAATGCAGTTCACACACAAGTGGTGTTACATGTGCCATATATCTGGCAGCAGTTACTACCTGCTACCCCTGCATTCTGACAAGTTGAAATTTGCTAATGGTCTTCAAGGGCACCCCATGTAAAGCATGTTACAATATTCTAATCTGGAGGTTACAAGGGTGTGAGTTACTGTAAGCAGGGCCTTCCAGTCCAGGTGTGGGCGCATCTGGCGCATCATCCAAAGGTGTACAAAGGTCCTCCTGGTTATGACTGCCACTTGCTGTTTGAATGGGAGCAATATGTCCAGGAGGATCCCCAGATTGCACACCAGGACTATTTGGGGAAATACCACCCTATCCAGAACCAGAAGATACTTGTCTCCAGATGTTCCAAATACCCACAGCTACTCTGTCTGCCAAAGATCTTGAACTGAGATTTTAAAAAAACAAAGCTGGCAAATACTGAGTATGTTTATTAACCATCTAGAACAATGTTTCTGAACCTAAGCAACTTTAAGATCTGTGGACTTTTCTGGGAATTGAAGTCCACAGATTTTAAAGTTGCTTAGGTTTAGAAACATTGTTCTAGATGATTAACAAACATACATGTTAAAATTCCACACGTTAAAATTGCCAAGGTTAAGAAGCACTGTCCTAGAATCTTTAAAGCTATGTCTGATCCCCTGTACTACTTCTACAGACTATATTTGATCCCTTTTACTACCTTTAGAAGTTCACTATATTCTGTGAAGCCACCAAGAAATTAAAACTTAGAATACAGAAAAAACCTAATGTTGTATAACTTGCATGGATCAATTACAGAAGATAATATAAAGTGAATATAAGACTAGAGGATAAACCAAACTTTCAATTATGCCTTCCACAATTTCATAAGTTTTAGAGCAATCATTTGGCATAATATTTAAATCATGAGTGTCCAACCTTTTGGCTTGCCTGGGCTGCACTGAGTGTAGAAGAATTATCTTGGGCTGCATATAAATATATATAATACAGTTAATGTATATAAATCACATAATTTTAAAAGTTAAAATCTGGTAAAGCCGTGTTATAGTGGTCCAGTGTTGCATGCAGCCTCTGGGCTGTGGGTTGGACATACCTGCTTTAAATCAAAACCTATTCAACCTGAAATACAATAGGTTGGAAGTCTAAAAAGACTCTATCAACTTATTTTTCTGAATAAGTTTAAACTAGTCATAATAATCATAAATTCAAGGTATTACCTAGTTGAAATACTGTGTTCTCTTACAGAGTGAAATCATTCGGGATAATCCTGGAATTTTGGATTGCCTAAAAGAGGGCATAGGCAGAGCAATGGGCTTTGGAGTTCCCCATAGCAAGCGACTACTCCCTCTATTGGCATTGACCTTCCCAACAGTTCTGCATGGAGTTCTTCATTACATAATCAGCTCCACAGTACAGAAACTGGTCCTTTTCTTCCTAAAGAAAGAGAATTCTTCAAGCTTCCCAGCTGAGAACTCTAATTCTGTACAAAACATGTTGGATGCTTATTTTCCTGAACTTATTGCAAGCTTTGCTGCCAGTCTTTGTGCAGATGTTATGCTTTATCCACTGGAGACAGTTTTGCATCGCCTTCATATTCAAGGGACACGCACCATCATTGACAATACAGACCTTGGATATGAAGTTCTCCCCATCAATACACAGTATGAAGGGATGAAAGACTGTATAAACAGTATAAAACGTGAAGAAGGAATGTTGGGGTTTTACAAAGGGTTTGGGGCTATAATTGTACAGTACACACTGCACGTAGCTGTATTACAGCTTACAAAAGTTATTTATTCTACACTGCTTCAGAACATTTCTTAATAACTTCATGAACATGGCCATTTAGTTGGCTACATTTTCAGAAAATAAGTACAAGTAGTGAAGTCTGAAAAATTAAATATGTAGTAATGGTTCCTTTCATAAATAAAAACAAAGGCAAACAATTCCTTTACACAGGCTATGGTAATAGGAAATTGAAATGTGTAGATCAACACAAGGCTTTTAAAATATTGAAATGTAAATAAAATATTAGAAAGCATTTTATAAATCTCTGCAAAGTATGATTTTTCAGAATGATAGAAAGTAGGTACAATGCCACTGGCAATTTCTGCTGCATAATTGTTAGAAATAAACAATAGCTATATAGAAATAAAGCTGTGTTCTATTTAAAGCCTTGTCTCTTCTTAGAGACACATGCACTAAAGATTGTTAAAGTGAAATTAATTTGGCAGTCTTGGAATAAACTGAGGAAACTATGTACTTTGTCAGTTTTCTTGAAGGGCTTTTCACGTAATTGCTGTAAACAATTTTGCTCATACCAATAATCCAAAATGTAAACAGCATTTTTACAAACTGTACTCTTGTTTTACAGTGTACTTCCCCCTCTCCATATTGTATTGATTAAATAGTATGTGGTACCACCCCCCAAAAAAATCAAAACTGAAAATTGTTCCAGTACTTGCGTAAAAGAAAACTGGTTGAAATTTTTCTACTTAATTGCTGACAAGAATTTTGCTATAGTTGACACTACTGGAATTGTTCATACAATATCAGAATTCTGCCTCACCACAATATGAGTTCTCAGAAGAATATCATAAGTGGATGTTAGCTTAGCTTTCTAGTCTCCCTGGCTAAGACAACATCAAAATATTTTCCAGTGAATGTTAATTGAGTTCAGTTGAAGTAAATACATTCCAAATAAATATTTATAAGTCATATATAACAAGGAATGTTTTGTTGATAACTCTCTCAGTACAATATCATAGCTTTTAATTAAAGCCATGATTAATCTGAAATATTTTAAGCTTGAAGCCCAGTGGTTTAAACTCAGAACAGTGCTGTTTTAAACTAAGAACAGAAATGTTTCAAACTCAAAACACTTCAAAAATGATCAGAATGACTTGCTTTCCACTTGACAGTTGCTTCATAGTAAAATAGCTTCAATTCAAATGGATTGAATTGGAAATTATTGCAATCTCTAATTGTTTTCAATTTTTAGTTAAAGTAGAAGAGAGGTTGCTTTCATTACTGCGGATACTATTTCAAGAATTGAATTGAAATTTATCTGAGAAATCTGGCTGAATTTGATGATCTTTATATTTCCCAACCAGAGATATATTGTAATTTTAGCTATTTAAATCCTTGCTTTTTTTTCCCCTGAAATAGAGCAGAATTTTTGTCCTTTCAGTATATTATGCAACTCTGGACTGCAGTCCATAGTCGGTTCCCTTTTAAAATGATATAGTTTTATTTCAAAAACCTAATACATTAAATGTCTATATGCTTCTGGGTCTAAACTTGATCTAATGGAAAGTGTAGAAAGATGTATTTAACAATGCATGAGTCCTTTGGAAAAGTTCCTTCTAGCAATCAGTGTATGGTAAAAGACGAGCTGTGTCTATGAATCTAAAGACAATATTTCAGTTCAAAATGTGTGTACAAAATTCAAATTTATGGGATACATCTGTTAAATACACTTAAGAATTATGAAGCACATCAAATTACTTTTGAAAAGAAATTGAAATGGAACAAGTTAATCTTACTAATTTTTGTACTTATCAAAGAATTGATATGAGAATTTAAGACATCTTGTATTCAGACTGTTCTGCCAAAATAAATGTTCCAAACAAAATAATTAAGAGGGTAATAGTAATACATTTCAGCTTTTCAATGTATCTCATAGATGTACTGTAATTTTTTCACAGTGTTTCTGCTAAGTTGAATGCTAGTGTCCTAAAGGAATTGTACACTTTGTAAGCTCTAATAAATATAAAACATGCTGTGATGAACTTGTGGATCCCTCAGTTTACAAAATATGTTTCTCAGAATTCTGGAATAAAAATCAGTATAAATTTTGTTTGGCATATTGGAAAAATATTTGGTTATGTGTATGATAAAGTACCACTACCTTAAAATGTATAGCAGAGTAATTTGGAAATAGTGTACATAGATTTTATAAAATTAAGCTCCTCTATGTCAACTTTAGTGTAAAAGATCAAGTGGGGAGAATTCTTCATTATTAATTGAATATTGAAAACATGCTGAGACTAGAAGTATTATCATTACAAAGGAACTTGGTATTGAACATTTTTATACAATAGCATAAAATGCCATTCCTTGTTCTATGAGGAAACCTTTAATGTAGTAATATGTTCTAAGACAATACTTTGACTAAATTTCTTAGAAAATGCTGGCTTTCTTCTTATAATTATTTCCTGTGGATTTTGTTCAAACAGCTGAAAAAACAAAGGAAAAAATGCTAAAGTATCTTTAACTTTACTAGTCTTTTAATATGTCCAAAATATGATAATTAGTTATTTGTTTTATTATTAATTAGTTATTTCTCAGTTATTCTCAATTGAGAAAGTTTGTTCTTTGATCCATCAGGAGGAAGTGGGGGAGTGGCTTTCCTGGTATTGTCAGAAATTTTCTCCAACATCACATTTTGAAAGCATCAATACACTTTCTATCCTTCTTCCAAACTCAACTTTAAGTTCCATACACTATCAGAGTCATTGCCTGCATAATTTTGAACTTCATAGCTACAAACACAACCCTACATCTGAGTATCTTTTCCAAGGCTTTCATTATTTCTCTGCAACATAATACATATCTGCTTTTATTAGGTGCTACAAGCTAAATTCTTATACCTCATACAAAGCAGCCTTAGGCAAGAGAAGTGTGAGAAGGACTTAGAGGAGAGGGGGCCTCTGATAGGAACTCTCTTTCTTAAGCCCCTGTCCCACTGCACTTACGGATGCAAAGAGGATGTAAAACATTAAAAAAAAG